>VZTD01002787.1:784589-872089 GCA_013397725.1 Rhagologus leucostigma | reverse complement strand
TTTTCTACTTGTGTTTATACAGTGGAAATATAAATGCTTGGAGCATGGGGAATCCAATCAGCATATCATAAATACAGTGCAGCATTTCAGGATAAGAGGTGAATTTTTGATTTTCCTTTGAAAATAGCATCTTCGAGGTTTTTTAAATAAGAATAGAAAAATTTAAATTAGGAAGAAAATCAAACCAGTATCCAAACTTTCCCTAAAAATGTTTTGTCCTTTCAGCACACTAAGGCACTTGAAACATTTTGAAAGTTTAGTTAGTCAATATCTGTAAGAAAAGTCTCTAAGATATTTCTTATTCTGTATCTGACTATTTGTTGTGTAGGCAGCTCTCTAGTAGCCAAACTAACAAATACAATGATTTTCAGACTTTGCCCTCTTGAGCCAAAACCATAGTCTATAATGCTTGTGATTTTAGCTACCTATTTAGAAGTTAAGGAAGCAGAACAGAAAAAAACACCAGAGTCTGAAGAATTAAAGGTAATTTCCATTTTAATTCCAAGCTACTTGGAACTGTGTTGTGTGAATCCTAACCTAATAATGAATGGATGAGATTTAGAGGTTCAGCTTGAATACATTCCCACAGCTGCTCACACGGCCCAAGCTGCAACACAGTCGTGTCTCTCCCAGTCCCTGCTTTTTGATCTGAACCAAGACCATTTGCCCCATTTGTACCCAGCTGCATTTTAAAAACGGGCAAAACTTGCTACTTGTTTCTGGCTCTTAATTCACGCTTATTCCTGCCTGTCTTCATCCCACCAGCTACTCCTTTTCTACCGCAGCAAACCCAACTATTACAATTTTAAGGCCCTTCATGCTTATGGATCCCCCACAGATCATCTTGTCTTCTGCATCAGCTCAGTGCCAGTGATGGCAGCTCCCATTCCTCCTCAACCAAAGTTTCCTTGAAGTCCCTTTATGGTATTTAACAGACTGTCCCTTATGCCTCAGAGGATTTTTCCACCAAGTTTACACAGCCATTGTTTCATATTCCTTCAGTTCTTGTCCTGAAACTTACCTATGCTGTGATCCTGATGAAGAACCTAACAGTAGATTTTGTGTGCTGACTTGTATCTGTTATGCTAATGATAACAATTTCCCTGTTATTTGATGCTCCTACATTGTGTTGCATTCACCTATTATTCCTTGTAGGGTTCACAGAGACTCCCCAAAAAATCACTTAACTCAGTGTGAAGACTGTCACTGCTTTCAAAGGTTTTGGATGAGGTTCCTGGATGATCAGTCTTTTCCATTTTATAGTACAGTGGGGGCCCTGTCCAACTTAATTGTAAATATGATTATATTTTACCCTTCTTCCTGCCTGCATCTTGATAGTAGACCCTTCTGTTTGGTCCTGGGGGAATGGTGAAGACCAGCCACTGAACACCCTTTTTTCTATTTAGAATTAAATTTAAAATAAAAAGGGGAGTTCTTTAGACATTTTTTTGAGGACACGGAAGCTTTGTTCCATGGCAGCTCTTCTTTTATCCTGAATCCATGTAGCTAATTCTACTTGAAATATTCACTTAGGTATCCAACTGACTTTGAATTAGAATAATTGCCCATCCATGGGCATTTGAAATCCAAAGCCTCTACTGGACCTAGATTTTTTCCAAGACCTACCCCAAAATGGAAACAAAAAGGCTTCTCAAACTCAGAGCAGGATTAGCCCGTTTCTACTGGTGACCTCATTAAGTGCAGCACTGTAAGACCGTGCAGAGTCACACGAAAATTTCTATTTAAGTTACCACACTGACTCCATATTTCTGCACCAAATAGTTTGAAGGAAATGTATACTTAGATGTCAGTGGGAAAATGGGAGGCCCTTTTCAAAGATACGGAGAGGACCCACTTCTACCACCTCCCCGTTCCAGGCAGAGGTGACCCAGAAAGGTCCTCCTTATCTCCCTGTCAGCCATCAGAGAAAGAATAGCAAATTTTAAAATCAGTTCTGGAAGAGTTTGCAAGTTGGCACAAGAGCCTGTAATGGTTCTAAACCTTTAACATTATTTTAAGGCTATATTTAAATATATATGTGTCATTTAAAATAACTCACATGCCCTCCTCCCATTTGCTATTATTCATTTCAGCACCGATGCAACAGCCAAATGGTTTACCAGCCTGTGTCGCTAACACTTGCATAATAACTTGAGATCTCACAACCCCTCTATTTATCAAGCAACAATGTTACCAAAAATAACTATATGCATAGCTATAAGGGGAGCTGGGGAGGGGGAGAGGGGGAAAGGGGATGGGGAGATTTGTCAATACAATTTGAAACCTGCAATAAAGAGCTAGCGTTGAAGCTTTCGCAGTGCGTAAGTCACTTTTCCTGATGGGCACTTATCACAAGGCGGAGCCAGAAAAAGAGGGTCTGTGCAGGCCTTTGGAGAGGCACCAGGACTACCAGGTCAGTGTGGGGCTCCAGAGCAATGCCACTGCACATGTCACTGTGAACCAGCAGCGAGTACAATGGGGGAGAGGTCTCAGGCAAGGGCCACGATATCAGTGTAACAAACCCACAGAAGCCCCTTGCCCCCTGCACCTTCCCGACCCAGCAGTAATCATTATTTCCCTTGTTATACACCTATTCTTAACACCATTATTCACAGCAAAATAATGTGTTTTAGTGCAAAATGCTTTTAGTGGAAAATACAGGAGATTAATAAAAAGAAAGAAGGTTTGCTATTGTGTCCACTGTCCACTCACTGTCCACTTATTTTTCTCATGTGTGTCTCTGTATGTCTGTGTCTGTGTGTAGCTTTTCTTTTCAAAGCCTCAGCATTCCTGGGGGTGGGAGGGAAGAAGGAAGGCAGGCAGCAGCTCTTTAGAAAGGCTGCTTCATCTGTGAAGTTTACAAAATACCATCAGCATTGCTGAACTAATGAATAACAAGAATGTGTTGTCTCTAGCTTTTATGCAGACTGTTCTGAAAAGATTCAAAACTGTGTGGGACCTGCAGTGTTGATGTGCCTATTCCAGGTACAGCTTCAATGATTTTTATCTCAGCTTGGAACACAGAGTGTGTTCTGATACTAATACTGATAAAAGCATAAAGGCTGATGCCATCTGCCATGGCAACTATCAAGATGGCAGCTGCTTTTCATCAGCTTTATCTGAACTTTGCGTTAGCGGGAATTCAGACACTGTGGGTGCATTTTCAAAAAGGACATAAAAATGATAGCACTCCTCTGAATAAAACCAATTCATCAAATATCAACCTACTCTCATCTCCTTTATCTTCCTGGTAAGAAAAACGAAAAAGGGGGAAAATTCCATGTGTGCTCTCTTTAGATCACCTTGTCTCTTTATCAGCCCTGTCTCTGATGCCAGTGGTATTAGACGCTTCCACTCACACAGCAGCAGCAGCAGCAGGGCTGTAACCCTAAGAGGCTCTGACTTTGAATCCCAGCTCTGGCAGCCCTGCTACAAATGGGATTCAAATGTGCAGTGTCTGAGGGCAGTGCAATCAACAAAATAGCATGCTAGTGTACAGAGCCTACCACAGGTAATAATAGAGGCTTTTCCCAAAGAAAGAAAGAAAAAAAAAAACCACAAAAAAAAAGAAAAATAAGGGGGGAGAGGAAAAAGGAGAGGAAAAAAAGAACTAGTAGTAATTCCAAGGGGCGCTTTTTATTTCCTCAGCAATGGCTTACAGCAGGTACACCTTCTCCATGTTCATTAACAGTGCTAGAACATGACAATTCACTACAGAAAAGATGCTAATTGCAGCACACAAGCTTTGTGTTGCTGGCTATAAAAGCATATATGAAATATAAATATAAGATGGGAGTATACTAACATATTAGAATGCTGTTACACTTCTACTGATTTTGCTATTTTCCAGAAGGTTATTTTCCCTGATTTTTTTCCCTCTGCTAATTAAATCTTTATTTGATTTATTTTTTTGGTTTAACTTAGCATCTGGCTCTATCCTTCTCAGAATAAATTTTATTGAATTTTAAGTAGATATAGATATATAATGGATGTATCTAAAAAAATATATAGAAAACAATGATGCTAAACTATACATATAATGTAATCCAAAAATTTACAAAACATGTTCTCAAAAGTGTTTGTTGCTACTACAGACTGCTTTGGCAAGTCAGACTAAAATGCTTGAATATTAGTTAAAGAAAGCCTAATGAAAAAGCTGAATTAGACACAGAAAGCAAGTTTGACATAGAGAGGACAAGGCCCAGAGACAGGACTGTGCAAAATACTGAGTGACTTCAGCTTTCCAACAAGTCAGTGGCAGTTGAGGGAGCTCTCTGGCACCACAAGTCAAGCCCCAAGGGACAGAGTTTACTTGAAGCAAAAATATCAGACCAAATCATCAGCTATTGTAAATCAGTTTAGCGCCACAGCAGTCAAAGATAGGGTCTGAGCTGGGCCAAAGGCATGGCAGCTATTTGGCCCAGGAGATCTCAAGGGTAATAGGAAGCCAAAGACCCACATCTAAATTAAAATTATGAACTGTATTAGTAATAATGCCATCAAATAGAAGACATTTTTGTTACTTCTCAATATTTGCATCTGGAAACAATATTACTAAATAGCTGATTCTGCCACAGCAACATGCTTGTTGGAAGTCAGGAAGGAGAGAAATGGCTGAGACTTAGAAAAGAGATTATTACGTTTTCCCTCTGCAATCCACTATTTCAAATATGTACTCATTTTCTCTTTGTGTTGTTACTTACTAAATGAGGCTGGTAGGCAGGGTAAGACAGCTTACATTTCCAATAATGTGAAAAGCAAGACGAAAAAAAATAGTGTACAAACCCCAAGCTTTCTCTAGATTTTTTTTCCCAGTGCTTGCAGTCCAACCCAGATCCTCGGTTCCTGCTGGGACACTGTTGAGGCATTTAAATTAAGGGAGTTCTTTAAATTTAATTGAATTTCATTTCAGCACAATGTTTAGCCCTAAAACTAAAACATAAGAAATGACAGCTGATATCTTTGTTTAAGGTCTTGTAGGGTGATGAAAAGCTGCAAGCTCAAGAAGACCACCACATGGAGATCATATTGTCTTCCTCCAAATTACGTTTAAGATGCCTTGTGAACGTTGAGGAATTTGAACTATTGAAACTTTTGTAATCCTTACTACAGGGACAGGAGATTTTTTTGTCTCAGAGTCATCAGTTCCATAGCATTTTTAGGCACTAAAAAGATTTATTTAAAAAAAAATTCCCTTGCACTAGAAAGTAACAGCAATAAAACAAAAGCACAGAAAAAAATTGAAGCAAGTAAAACATAAGCAGAGCTGACACTATGCAGACTTTTAGGATACAATTCTGTATCTGAAAATGTCAATTCATCTCTCCCCTGTGCAAGAACATATTATTAATGTTTAATGCCTACAGCAAAAGATAAACACTTTCTGGAATGGGGTGAATAAAAGTGTACACAGAAGTACCACATTGCTCTGTAATGGTGACTCTTCTTGAGAGCTACAAGGGCACTGATTTTTCAATAAAGAAAGCAACAGGGAGACTTTTAAATCTTACCAAAAGAGGGATAATTCCATTCTCTAATAAACCCACCTTCATAATCCTTCTCATTCTTTATAACTCTATGGCTTTACGTTGCCATCTATTGCTTTTATCATTTGAAGGCAATCAGAGTTTTGCCATTAATTTCCGGGCAAGTAGGAGTGGTGAAAAATGTCATAGCTTCTGAAACTTTTTATCTAACACGAAGACAAGAGATGCAGTCCTCGGATTAAAGTGTTCAGAGAAGACCTCCACCAAATTTGTGGCAGATAAAACACTAAGCCATCAGTTGAAGAGAGAAATGATTATTAGCTATGCAAACGGATCATAAGCAGCTGATCAGAAGGACACATTCAGAATAATGGGTACAACACTGAAAAGGGTATTACAGAAACTTAACGGGTACAGCAGAGGATGGCAAAAGTTATATGAGTGCTCAGGGACCTGAAATATTTGAAACTTTTGAAACAGTTTCTCCATGCTCTTCAGTAAGGAAAATAAACAAAATAAATACGGGCAAAAGCAAAGAAAAATTGAGAACTCTATTACTTAAAAGACTGTCAAGTTGAAAAAATAAAGTCAGTGAGAAGCAAGCTATTAAAAAAGGTATGATTAAACTATATTAAACTCCCTATGGAGGTCAGTAGATTTTGCCACCAACTCACTAAATTTATAATGTTGTTCCTGGAAATGGGATTTCTTCAAAAGATGAAATAAAAAATGTATAGGGCATGTACATTAAATACTATACACTGCACAATCTTTACAAATTTTGAAGTGGTTAGATAAGTATTTGGAAAAAAAATGATAGTAGTTTTGCTAATAAAATTATTCTGAAATCGTGGAAGTTTAGAACAGTAGAGTGACTAGACCCGTATGATGAATTTAAGTACAGACATTTCCATTAAAAAATAACAAGACCCCAGTAGATATATAATCACCTGCTGCTCACCATGCCCTAACACCAAAACACAAGATGCTGGAATATATTTCATACTGCTTCAATGGGCCAAATCTGCAGTGGGATCTAGGTAGCCATCTACATTCTTTTACACGTAAATGGCTTTGAAAATGGTGCAACTGGCTCAGGTCACTCCTGATATATAATTTGTCTTGACAGCATGCTCCTTAACAAATACAAAAAGTGCAGTAATACATGCACATGCAGGACTGAGCTCTGAATTAAGGAAGATTTATAGAATTTTGTGGTTAAATTCAGAGATTTTGAGATGCAACACTGGGCTGCTCTCATTAAAACACTGATAAATTGCAGTTATGTTTACTTTTGCCCTCCTTTGAACTTTAAAATGTTAAAATTTAGTGCAATGGGCAGGTTTGGAAAGGAAAAAGCCTGCAGTTCTCTGCAGTATCTCATCTTTTCACATAAAGTGGCCTTTGACCTCTGCACCTCTGCCAACAGCCTTATACAATGTCAGGTCTGTTTGCACCCAGCAAAGAGTCCCTTTCCTGTTCAGTGGGACTATGTGAACAAGGAAATACAAAATATTGCTCTCTATTATTAAAAATGGAAAAAAAAATTAAATCTGATGCCTGGCATTAGAAATATTTTGACATATTAATATCACATTGTAACTGTGCCACCAAAGGCAGGGTTCTGCATGTTCCTGCTCTTCAATTAGTCTGCAGTTGTAATGGTCTGGTAGTGGGATCTCCATAGAGTCACACCAAAATTGCTTTCCCCATCCTCATCTTCTATTGTAATGGCGTTGAAGCAGGGTCTTCACAGACATGCCTTGCAGTCATCATTCATCATGGTGAAACTGGTATTCCGCTAAATAAACTTTCTGGGACTTTTTGAATGTGATATGAACACATCATTCAAGCAAACTGAAAGTCGATTTGACATGGAAAAACATGAAGAGAAGGAAGCTGGATAGCTGTTTTGCAAGTGCAAGTATTGGGGCTGCTATGAAACCCTTATAGTTCTCATGGCCTAAGTCCACTTAAAGGGTTAAAAACTTAATCCTGAATTCTTTTTGAAGGGGAGATACCCAAGTATTGCATATATTTTATTTCAAATAAAATATTCCACAGCTTATTTTGTGGTTTGGAAAAAAAAAGGTGAAAACACAAGTGGGCTTACTGGTCATTGAAATATTACTGAGCACGCTTCTCCTCATATACACACGCCTTGTAAGAGCATAACTGCAATGCTGGACAGGCTTCCACTTTGGGTTTCATCTAGAGGAAAACAACTTGTTTTAGTTCATAAAATAGATTTCAAAGAGCTTGACCTAAATGTTTCAAGGATCAAGTAACTTAATTTTCTTAGAGAGATCTATTTTATCTGTATCATTTCCATACGTGTGCTACTGAAAAATAAAGCAGAGAGTATGTATTAAAATATCAACATTTATTCCGTGTTTATCTGATGTGGACATTATTCTGCACAAAAGCTCTCCTTATGCAGTCCCGAACACATTCAAAACAGACTAAATTTAATTAGTCAAGAAGTGCTCTGCACTGGGATAAGAGCACCTATCTAGGACCTTGCAGATCAGCTGTTCTAGTGTGTTTCCCTCACTACTTGGCCTGTTCCATCACAAAAGACTACCAGTGGATTTGTTATTTCTTTTACTTCTTACACACTGTGTTTTCTAAGGAAAAGGTCTCTGAGTTTTCACTCAGGTGCATTTGAGAGGAGAATCAGATACCACTACTGAGACTCAAAGGTGTTACTGAAACAGATCTCAAAATCTTAGAGTAATTCCTGCATAAAACCTCAGAATACAGCGTCGATGAGCCAAGACTGAGTTGTAATCAAGATGAGAGCAATGTTGTAACTCAGTAGAAACAATGGGTGAAAGCCAGTTATTGCTGTTCCACATGAAGGTCAAGAACTGTGCTTTAGGGACCGTGCATGGTCTCTCTCCGTGAGTAAATACAGAAAGATGTTGGTTCTAGAGCACAGAGGATCATAGCCTGGATTTGCTTTTCTCAGGTACTGTGTTTGATGGGTGATGGACGATCGAGAGGGAAAGGAAGCAGAACAGCATTCAGCTGTGTGTAGGAGAACTGGACTTCTGTCACCTTCAGCCCTTACAGCGACTGTGCAGCCTGCGCTTGGGCTGGGTTGGATCATCCTGACTCAAGGGCAGCGAGCACTCACTTCACACATTTGATACATGGCTCAGAATACTAAAGCATGAAGAGTAAAAGTAGTAACTTTCCACAGTTTTCGAGGAAATGGTGCTGTTGGTAGCAGAGTAGGCTAACAGCAACAGGAGAAAAAAAAGAACAAGGGCAGAATGCGCTATTCCCACAGATAATTTGATCACATCCCAGGAGCACTGAGTACTTGATGTTACCCCATGTTTCAACAGGGTTTTTTTGGCATTCCTGGAGGAGACAGCGTAGTGAGTCATGACTCACACCACCTGCTCACCTGAAAACTGCCACAGCCTGCCACAAGGTTTAAAATCAATAAGTTTTTGTATCTTTAGGTCGCAAACACTTTCTGTATAATTTACATAAACAGTCTGCAACAGAAGGAAAAAGAAAAATGCCTATTTTCTCAAGTTATTGCAAAAAAATTGAACAATCAAAAGGTCTTTCACCTGTTAAAAAGCACAGAAAAAGTAGAAGCTATTTTTTTTTTACTGGTAGTGATCACGCTGGGTCTGGAATTCAAGATACAGATTGATTGATCTCTTTAATCTAATATTTGTTCATGGGGAGGCTGTTATCTTTATTGTGGTGACACCTGCTAGTGTCGTTATAGTTAAAGGCTTACTGTATTTCTATTATAAATGCCAGGTTGAGGTTTAATATATCAGCAGGTTTGTACTGCACTGGGCTAAACGCTGGCCTATGAGTTGTCAATCCTAAGGCACACAGGCAATTTTTTTAAACCCAAATCTGATTCCGTTCAGGGCTTTTTCCTCTGATATAATTGCTAAAATACTGAGGGAGGAAAAATAAGTTGAAGTAGCATGGATTTCACTAAGCAGATTAAACAGAGTCTCACTCTCAAAGCTTTATATTCAATACAAATTAAAATCAATGTGTGAAGATGTTGTCACCTGCCTTGACAAACAAGCCAGAAAAACACCCAGAGATGTAGTTTCAAGTGATGTGACATATCTCGTGCTCTGCTGAGGCCAGTTTGAGCCACCCTGCTAATATAAAACAGTCCAAATGCCAGCAGAGCTCGCTGCTTTAGGAGCACTCTTCATAAGGGAATGCTCCAGAGGCACAGGTGGCTGCCTCATATGCACTAACTGCTGGTAGAGGGGTAAGCAACAGTCAGGAAAAAATGAGTAAATGTTTCTGTTGGTTGAAGTGGGTAAAGCGTTTGCTGTGCAGTTTAGTTTACTTCGAATGGCACCACTGGGGGTAATGCTGTGTCGCTCGGAGCACAGCGGTGTCAGTCGGGGCATTTCTGGGCATCGGCAGAGAGTGTAAATGGAGGCTGACCTAGGGCTGCTCTACCCTCTGGGAGAAACTACAGCAGAAGTTAATTTCATGTCACAAGAGGGTAACAAAGGCACCCAGAGGCTAATTTAGTGCATCTTTCTAACAAGTGGAATAAATTATTCCAGCAAATCACCACGCTGACATGGAAAATACTACTTCCAGGACAAGATCTAGATTTCTTAGTCTTCTCCATTTTTCTCTTTAACTTTAATTTTCTAAGTTTCTTTCCACTCCCATATCAGTTTTCACAGCTCCACTACGTGCGTTTCCACCGTCTCACTCCATTTCTGCACAGCCCACTATCCTCTGTCTTTTTACAGAGATGAGCAGGTCTCGAATATGATAATATGCCACATGGTAAGAAATTCTCTCTAAAAAGCTGGCACCTACATTCTGAGTAGAAATCACGTGTGCTTATCTCACTTTCATACGCAGTGTGGGTGCTGGTGTGCATGTGCCCACACAGATTCCTTGGGCTAATATCCAAAACTTACCCCCTCCCTCAGATCTTCCTCTATTTTTAACTCAGACACACCAAATACAGACCTGAGCCTGAGGTTTCCCCTAAACTGGCTACTTCTAAGGATCATTCTCCAAACTCCTCTCCATAGACCTCCTCTGATCTTGGCACTCGAGTTGGGGCTCAGGAGACCTGCCTGATCTTCTGTCAGGATGAGTTAAACACGGGACTTTATCATCAAGCAGGTCCTAGCGCACCATTTGCCTTTGTACATGTATCTGCAATTAAATACATCCATTTCACATTCAAAACACACGAAACTGGGGAAGAGAGTGACACCATCTCTGCAGAAAATGTCATCCTCCTTCATCACCCCTACAACACAACTCAACGTTTCTCTGTAAAGGGAGGATGAAATGGGAAAATATCCCACTCTATACCATCTATTCTCTTGTTCTACCTCTAAATGAAACAGCATATTCTTCCCTGTCATTTTTATGGTTTTGTATATACACACAGACATTGGTCACACGCCTGCGTTTTTTATGTTCCAACTGACAAACTAGCTTTTTACATGCCTTTTACCTTGTTCTCTGGCTTCAGATTCTTCATGTAATTTCTGCTTCTCCAGGAATTTCACCAATTCATCACCGTGAACATGGTTATTTTTTAATTGCTATCCATACTGTAGTAAATATAAATGACAAAAATCATCAAACATATGTTGCCTAAGTTGTATAAATATGCATATATGTTAAAGATGTGGTAGCAGGCAGGTGCACAGGAAATCTTCATAAAGTTAACAGCTACTGCAGCAATAATAAACTGATGTTACCCTTTCAAATGCTAGTCAGGATTTTGCAAGCATTAGCCACCACCGTGTGATTTGAGCAGTGCCACTAATACAGATATAGTCAAGCTGGCAACTTGTCTCTCCCCCCGGCTCTAGTCTCCCCCTTTTTTCTCACAAAGAAATAGAATGAGTTTATTAAAGTATAGATGCCATTTTCATCTCGCAACGTTAACTGTGTTGTCTGTATCCCAAAGGTACTCAGCCAGTCAACGCAAACAGCTGTGCCACCTACTTGCAACAGTTGTACACCCACCACAAAGCACGGGTAGGAGGAGCAGGTTAAAGCAAACCGTAAAGCTGCTGGTGTACCTCACTTTGCAGTTTACCCATTAGCTCGAGGGAAATTTCATCCCTTTGGAGAATATGCATTGTATGTAGAGCTCGTAGCAGAGAGTATTCTTTTGCTCTCATCTCCTATAAACCACCTACTGCATTTTTATGTTCTACAATCACATACACCAAAACAGTGTTTAGCAAATTAACATCAAGCTAAATAAAAGGCATATCAACCAACTTAGCAGGCAGCTTTTAGATGCTTCTTTACTGAGGATGTTGGGTGATCCATAGGCTGAGAGCAGTATTTCCCTCATATTCTCATTATTTGACTTTAGTTCAATTGGATGAGTTTCACAGGAAAACTAATTATTTTCACAAGTTTTATCAGTAGCCTTGATTACTGTAACATGAAGGAATAAGGCAAGTGGATGGAGGCAGACACTGATTCAGCACACCTCCGAGGGCAGCTACACAGGTGGGATTTCTGTGCAAATCTCTCAGTATGACAGAACTGCCCTTTCACTCCACCTCTTCATGAGGAGAAGCCCTGGCTGCAGAAACTCTGTGCGCAACCGCAGACAAGTGCATTGTGTGTTTGTGCACGCACATGTGTGTGTGCTGGGGAGGGACGGGGAAACACACATGGTTGTCTCTGTGCAAGTGCAGTGGATTTTTGATCTCCGCTGCAGATAGATGTGTGCAGTTTGATTTCTGTGAGAGTTAGTGGAAAACCATCTCCCCTGTCTCAGGGCTTAAGCGTTGCTCCTTGTAGGCCAGATACAATGTATGTGTTCAGCAAGGGTTTTATGTCAGAGATGAGATGTGACAAGATGCAAAGAAATAAGAGAAGCAGCACGTGTACATGCATGCAAGAACACAGTCAGGCATTTTTCCAGTACTTCTAAAGGTGCTGCTACCTCTAACACTAACAGCATCTCACAAAACAGTATACTAACCAAGACTTCCCTTCATCATCATTACATTAACATCCACAGCACAAACAAAACACCTGCAGTTTTCCAAAGTGATGTTTATTTGAGGACAGATCTACATATCAGTGAATGTCTAGACCTTGTAATCCTGATCCTCTGATACAATAACAGGAGTACAATCAGTACTAAGTGTTCATTTAGTAAAAGAAATATTTTTAACTACACCACAATTAGTTGTGAGGGTTTTTTTCTGCCTCTTCAATATAATTAACTAGGGCTTTATCTTACCATTATCCTTCTATGCACAAGAGACTCAATCTAGGATCTTTTTCCTCACAGGACTCTAATATACTCTTATCTTTTTATATTAATTGAGTTATCCTATACTGTCACAGAGGTAGTAGCTGAAATGGAGATGCAGAAAGAAAACTTCAGTCACTCCTTAATCTAGCTAAACTTAAAGAACTTCAACTAGGGAAGTGTTTTGTCACTCAGTTCAAACCTTTCAGAGGTCTGGTTTCCCTGTGCCTGGAGTATGAGCAGGGAAATCCCACTGCTCAGATCAGCTCCATTATCCCACTCAAATCACATTAGAGTTACTGAAAAATAGTTGTCTCTCTTTTTCTTGTGAGCACTGATGGCCATTTCTGATCTTCTGTGAAGTCATTTCCAGCAAACCTCACAGGCATGTGGCAGTGCACAACACTGTTGTAGCAGGAATCCCTGTATAGATTAAAAAGTGAGACTAAAAACATGCATGGACCACATAACTAAAGCCCAACGTGCTTTATTTCTGTCTTGTCTGCACCATGCTATGTGCTGCCGCCAGTATATGCTTTCCCAAAGCTATACTGTATTCAGATTTCTCACTGTCGAGGAAATATGCTGCTAAAGTCCGCTCCGCACACCCCACAAAATTTACTGCTTAGTGGTACAATTATAGTCATTCACATGACACTAATCTTGAAGTTATACTGTTTAATGCAATGATAGAAAAGGATAATAACTTGAAAAGCAGAAAAATGGGAGTTGCAGCATTCAGGTCTGCAGTGATACACACCCTTAGCAAGACCAAAAGAGCAATGCTCCTAAACTAAAGCAAAGGGCCTGAACAAATGGTCATCTTCAGTTCAGAAATACCTGCTCTGCTTTTTCTTACCAAGACCTTCTGAGGTTGGCTCAGCAAAGCATCAGGCTTCCTAGACTAATATGTAACCACTATAATACTATGTAATAATCACACAAGGAAGAGTTTGGATTGGCAAAGGCCAAGAAATTCAAGAGGACGAGAACACAAGATCTGATGTCTAATTGATAAACAAACAAGGAAAAAAATTCTAGCCCTTGCATTTGCAGAAGTTCGCTGCCTTTTCACTTCGGTAAAGGACTGAGGAAATAAATTAGGGCATATAAAGTCAGATCCATCCCACTGTCCTTCCTACATGCTTGGGGAAATATAGCTGAGTCTCCTCAATGAAGTCAGAAGCATTTACATATCTATTCTTTTAAGTCTGGAATGAGTATATAAAATAGGTCTGTCACAGCTCTAAATACTTTCTTCACACGTATTATCTAAACTCAGGAGAGATGAATCCCTGATGCCCAGCAAGAGATATTGGAGAAAGCAACTATGAGTTTTTGACTCCTAAAGTATCTTAATGTACCCCTACCTCAAGGAAAATGGTCCTTCTGCCACACTAAACACCATGGTGACAGCTCCAAAAAAAAGGGTGTTTTTGCCATCTTATCCCACACACCAGAAGGCCCAGAGGCTCCAAGTCCAGCTACTAAGCCCTCTTGCCTTTGCTGGTGGACTGTTATGTCTCACAACAGCCAGGTAGGAGATTTATAGGAGAGGTGGTAAACAGAGGGTTTCTGTCAACTATGAACACTCCATAACAGAGATCAAGTTGGAGTGAGTACCCATAAAATAATATTGCCTGAAGCATTCCTTTCAGTACTGAGGGCTTCATCATGAGACCTGTCTGGTCCAAGTCCCTGGGCAAAGGGTTTTTAAGTTTCAGATGCAGACTACAAAGAGCTTTTTTTGCCTGGATGCAGGCAAACTCAAGTATCAGCTCATCTATTCACATATCAGCAAGTGAAATTTAGTAGGAGAGGAATATGCAGGGAGTCACCAGGAACCACTGACCCCAGCAATTCTCTTTCAGGATACTTCCCTGTGCTCTCCCTATATAACTCCATCTTCCTCCTTATTAAGGGAATGAATTGACTCCAAAACAATACACCTAAAGTAGAAGTTCAAGTAGCAAGACCAAGTAGTCCCAATTAATTCGTTTGTATATGATCTAGAAACAAACAAAAAAAATCCAAGCCATTGCCTTAAAGATAAAGAAAAGCTTATTTTTCCGCATGAATATGCTTGAAAGGAATAGGAGAGAGACTTAGACAAATGGACTATAGCTTCAAATAATAAGGTAAAAGTTTAAGAAAAATGTCCAGATCAAGATTACAGCAAATTATACACTCCTGTATCCAAGCAGCATTCACACTCTTGAATTAGAAATATACATGCTTAACTCCAAGGATCAGCACAAAGCCCTTAGCCTGCAATGATATTTCCTTAGCAAAGAAAACTGTACTTTTCACTTATTTCCTCTCTAAATAGCCTTACATCTCTTATTAAACTTTCAGTAAAAAAAAAAAAAAAATCCGTGACTGACAGTGAATGCAGTTTCTGCTTGAAGCAGAGAAGAAAATTATAGCAATCGCAAGTGACCTGTTCTGGGAGAAACAATTAAGCAAGCTGAAGTATCGATACCGTGATGTACTCAGCCTGTAGTCCTAGAAACAAGGTATTTCTGGGCCATGCTAGACTGAGAACCTTAGCATATAAACCATATCATGACCTGAAAAAAGGCACTCGCCACATCCTTTTGGATCAAGCAGGGAGAGAAAAGGGCATAGCTGTATCGCTATTTTCACCCATTAATCTGTCCACCCACTCCATGGATGTCAAGGAAATAAGGTTCAGCCTGAGGGCCAAATCTTGGTTTCACTTACTGCTGCAGTCTGTCATCCAAATTTGGTGAATGCTTTGCTGATGTGACCAAATCAGTCCACAATGCTTTTCATTTCTGCTGTTTTGAAATGCCAGGAATCTTTTATTCACAGTGGTTAGACTTTATTCACTAGTGGCTAGTCTTTACTTTTTTAAAAAATCTGAGATTTGCCCAAAGGAAAGGACTTACGGAAAATACCATACAGGCTGGAGCTTCTCCATAGCCTTAGAAGCCCCTCTGGAAAGCTGTTAGCCTCTCAGAAAAGGAATATAACCAGCTGACTCCAAGTGCCACTTGATCAATAATGAGATATTCAGAAGGAGTCTTAATTTTATCTAACCGGAGGGATGAGACTATCATCTTCCCTGACAACCAAAAACTCAGCAGAGACCTCTTAAAGGGAATCATCTCCATTAAATTGTTGCCTGCTTGCAAGCAGTAGCAGTAATGGCACTCACCAGCTTTCAGCTGGAAATGATTGGGGGAGAATGCAGCAGGTAAACTGATGCTTTGCAGGAGCATTGCACACGTACCCATGGCATTATGTCATTGTGGCACTCATCCATAGAGTCTGCAGGGACTTGGAATCACTTCTCAGACTATGCCTAAGGTGCTAGGATGCCCCAGAAGGTAAAGCATATATGTCCTGCAACAATGTATGTGTATGTGCACACACATGGAGAACCTTTCCACACATCGTGTTCCATGGGTGCGTCATAATACCAGTGAAACATCTTTTAAATGAAAAATTTAAATTAAAATGTGATGTTCTAAAAGACCATTTGCAGTTCATACCACTGCAAAAATTTACTCTGACTTTTTAAAATTTACACTATCATAACATTCACTCCCAATTAAGGACCAGCAAATACTTAAAATGGCAGGTTGGTGACCTAAATATATAAAGCTTCTTCTTGAAAAAATCTTGTCTTTTTGGAGGTTGACGCATGTTATCACGAGTAAATTTCAATCCTTGGTCAATACTAAATAACATAAACAACTCATGATTTCTTTATAAAATTTCTTTCCAACTGTACGGCTCACAGATAAGAGAAATTAAATTCTTCTCAGGCAGATAGTATGATCTTTCCATGATTTAAAGAAGAAAAAAGAAAGACAAATTTATCTCTAAAGCTTTAGGTTTGTGCTTGCCAACACTAAGTTGGGTAATTGGTCTGACAAAGAGGAAAAGAGAAAAAAAAAGAAAAAGAAAAAAAAGCTCCATTAAAAAGAATAATCTTTGATGTAATAGAACAAGAATCAGACCAGTAGTCAAAGACAAGAAGTTTTAGGAATAATGAAAGGGAACAGTCTGACTTGCTAATAAATTAGGAAATTCTGAGGTGAACGAGACGTAAGAAACAGTACGCGCATAGGTAATAGTTAAAGACATATTATGAGCCAAGCAGATAATAATTCATTTTCTCTGTGATGTAACCCAACACTGTTTAGTCCCTTCTTAACAACCCTTCAATCATGTCTCATTTCATTTAAGTCTAAATAACACTTCAGCCACCTCCTACAGGGGAGGCAGATTTCCCTCTGGAAATACATTTCTATAACCTCAGAGTGTCCAAAACCCCCAAATTTTATTTTAACTTCTACAATGAGAAAGTATTTAAGTAAGACAGAATTATGAAACCAAGGTTGCACAACTTGTCACTTGTTCTCAAAAAATTAATCCGATAGTGTTTGCAGTCATGTATTTGTGTACCTCGCATTAGGCCTCACCTTATGTTCTGTCTATATTTGGGCTGTAGCAGGTTTTCAAGTAACCTAAGTAAACTTTAGTTATAAAACAATTATTAGCATAAATGTGAATAATGTTTTTCAGACAGATTCTATCATCCTGACTGTAGAAAAACTCAGTGGTATGAGTCTGAAATTAATACTTACTACTATGGTGTCTCTCACCAACCCCAGTATTTCTTAGCCTAGATGAACGTCTCTAGTTTGTAGATCAAGGTCCTATTGCATGTCTAAAGCAGATAGCTAAATCCCTTCCCCAGCCTAAATGCTGAGTCCTTCATTCTCACAAAATCTCAACCTGTATGCATAATTGTCTGGGATTACAAACCTTTAATGTGATGAGTTTGACACAATTTCCATAGGTATTAGTCAATCTTTTCAAAGGGCTTTTGGATACATAGCTGCATTGCACAAGTCAATAATTCTTTATAAAAGGTCCTCAGGCGAAATCCATAACTAGTCTGAAATGAGTTTTGACTTAGTAGCCTGCAAGTTATGTCAGGCAAGACCAGGAAGCAGAATATTTTCAGAGCAAATACAATTCACAGTGAATCAAAAAGCTTGCTAAAGACTATAGAAACATTTGGAGACCATGGAGATGCAATCTCACTCATATTCTATCATAATGTCAACATAAAAGTTCTTGCCTCAATTCAGTTCCACCATGATGAATAGCATGTGGCTTCATTGCATTATGAGACTTAAAACCTGTTGGTTTCAATTTAAATTGAGATGATAGCTAAGCACATCTACTTTCAGCATGAACCAATCAAAAAAAGATGTGATTTTCCATAGAAACATCTCTACCAATAGTTTATATATGCTGAAGTAGCCAATTACAACTTGGCACACTCAAAAATACATAGCAACAGCAATGACAGCATGGCAACAGCAGCTGCTGCACAACGGAAAAATTAGAAAATTACTCTTTAGAAAAAAAATATATTCTGTTAATTCACTTTGTTTACATTTTCTTTCATAAAATAGTTTTAGAAAACACTGCATGTGTAGCTAACTCTTCTTGTGTACCTCATTACTGGATGGGTGAATTAAGATTATTAACAAAAATATTCCTTGTTGTTGAAGTTGCCTTCCACTGTGAGTATAATTCTGCACATGGCAAATCATTCAGAAAGTATGGGAATTTCACATTACTTCCTCCCAAATGAAAGTATACCAGTGGGTATAAGATGACTTCACTTTCCATAGCCAGTATGTTCACTTTGGTGTGACAGGACAACTGCCCTAAGCAGTAGGACCTTACCTGACAACCCAGGAATGGCCTGGCCATGGTGGAAAGGCTGATTCTTCCCTCAGGCGAAGCCATCACATTTTCTCTTCATAGAGTATGACACTGGCCATATGATCAGATGTATTTACATGAGTATGCACTTAAAAATACATAAAGGGAGGACAGGGATTTTAAATAGCCATGGTGGAAATGCCGGGTTTTTTTAAATTGTTAAGGTCCAGCTCCTGCCTCCGCAAGCATATGTTTCACTTCCACTCTCCCCTTCCCAGAGGAATGTCCCACTTTTATTATGGGACAGCGCCCACAAGAGTGGTTGTACTGTGCTTGATTTATACTGTGTCAGTGACGATATAGCAGGGAACAAGCAAAGGGTTGTCAGTGCTTTCGCGGCGGGGCGTGAACGTGTATGACCCTATCGAAGTGCCACCTGTGTGTAAAAGAGAGCTGCAGAACATGGCAATTCACAACACACGTTTTTGAAGGGAGGTGGTGGGAAGGCAAAAAAACCTGTGCAAGAAATCCAGTAATTATGTTCACAGTGGCAGTGTCGTGTCTAAATAATATTTCTTGTGTTTTATCTCTTTGTAGATTTGTATCATATTCCCCTGGGATATGAAGTAAGCCGTTTGTGCCTCTACAGTTAGGGATGAGGCAGTTTCCCTAGTCTAAATCCTGCCATTCTGTAGCTATTAGCATCTGCAAAGTAAATCTACTCTCTGGTAAGGCACAAATAGATTTTAATCTATCAAGTGTGACTACATTTAAGTTGATCAGATAGAGTATAGTTATGTAAATAATTCGTCAGTATGGATTCCAGCAACACCAGATAGAGAATTTCTAGTCTTTAGGACTCAGTTTTGAGGCTTAATGTTCGTTTGACAGTGGTTTTGTTTTGTTTCTGTGCAAGCCTACATTCTGGAAAGACACGTGAGACCATGCCCAATTCTTGACTGCCCTGCAGATCCCAGAGTATCTGCCCAACCATGAGATCAGTGCTTGAAAAGGAAAGATATTTTCTCTCACTTACATTAAAGCATCATTAGATAGAGCAATGATGGGGTTTTTTCACATTTTCTCTTCTACTTCATTCATCTGCTTGGCCCAGAAAGTGGACTCCAGATGACATGAAGGTTAATCTGTTCAGGGTGGCCTTTCTTCTGTCCTCTTGTCCCTGCTCAATAGGTGGTTTGGAGAGCTTTGAATGTTATTTTTGAATCCACCCACACAAAAAGCTGCTCTCTAAAATGACCTTTGAACATGACTGAGGCAAGACAGTACTCTCTCAAGTACTGCTTATTGTCCTGCTTTTACACATTATTTATATGCTTCATCTTCCACTTGTCCTGCTTTTATCCCATTGACCAGGTTCATAGCGGTCATGGCTATGATAAAAATCATTATTATCAGTTATAGTTGCTCTACTTCATTTTAGATAACACTTCTCTTGGATGAGAATGGAAGCGTATGTACTGCTGCTAGTAGCTCTTACCGTTTCTCAAACTGTCAGTGAACAGTCATTATTGTTCTTCCACTTCTCCTTCTATTGTGAGAACAGTTAGTTATCCTACTTCTCATAAAGCTTCTGGTTTGCAAATTAGCTTCCTATGTAATACTCTTTTATTTAAATCTGGAAACCTTCGCCCTTCTTCCTCTAGTTGCATACGGGGAAAATTAGTCACCAAATGGAAATGTGAGACTTGAATATGAAATATATACATTTCAGAAGAAAAAAAATCTCTACCTTCCTGAGCAGGATTCAGAGCTGGCACATTTTGAATTTCAGCATAACAGGTACTTTCTCATCACTTTTCTCTTCTAGTTCTTGGCTGAAATCATCAAGCATTAGAGTACAGCTTTCTATTCAGTATGGTGAATATGACCTCATGTAACCTCTTGCCATCCCAGGAGAAGAACAAGAAACTTTCCAGCAAAATACATCGTTCTTTGAGTTTTAGGGGACAAAGACTTGTGTAACAGCAACATCTGATGGAAAGATTGTAAGAATAATATGGAGCCCCTGTCTCCAGCCTAACTTCCTCCCAAGTTTTGTGTAAATTCCCAGAGCTTCCTACATGATTCATCTCTTGAGCTAATGCCTCAGGTGAGAGGGGTGCACTTGTTCTTCGAATGTTGTTCATAGGTTGTTCATAGAAAGGGTACATCATCCTGAGTTGACTCTTTATTCTAGGTAGAGAATGTGAATGCCAGTCAAATTTCTTCACTGTTCCTCTATCAGCATTAGCTTATGTAAGTATTAATTCCTGGTAAGATGTGAAATTTGTGATTTTGTTTTTTCTGTTTTAAGTTGGTCCTGTCATGTAATTGAGATCATTGTCTATGTGTGTGGGAAACATAAATACCTGCAAGCACAGCATCACAATAAAAACACTGAGTGAAATGAAATAACACCTTAGTTCTTCATTACCCCATTGACTTTACTAAGAAAAATGTTACAGTAGAAAGATACAGCAGCTGATCCACTGCTGCTTCATAGCAGCCACCCCAAACTCTGCTCCACAATATCAGAATAACTGATAGCAAAACTGTATCAACTGGATCATGCTCTGGTTTAGGAATGAAGTCAATACACATGATGATGTATAAGACATGAGGAGGTGTGTGGTGGGTTGACCTTGCCTGGATAGCAGGTGCCCACCAAGCTGCTCTATCTCTCCCCTTCCCAGCAGGACAGGAGAGAGAAAATAAGACAGAAAACAACTAGTAGGTTGGGGTAAGGCCATTAACTAAAGAAAAAAAATCAAAATTTTGCACCGACATAAGCAAAGGGGAAAAAAATTAATCTCTATTTCCCATTGGCAAGCAATGTTCAGCCATTTCCTGGGAAGCAGGGCTTCAGCAAGCAGAGTAGTTGCTCTGGAATGTAAATGTTTTAAAATAACAAATGCCACCAGTTTTTCCTCCTCCCCATAGCTTTTATATCTGAGCTGATGTCACATGGTAGGGAATGTCCCTTTCGTTAATTTAAGTCAGCTGGCCTAATTGTGTCCCCTCCCAGGATCTTGCCCACTCCCAACCCCTTGATGGGCTGTTCCAGCACTGCTCAGCAGTAGCCAAAACACTGGTGTGTTATCAACACCTTTCTAGATACCAATCCAAAGCACAGCACTATGAGGGCTGCCATGGGAAAATGAACTCCATTTCAGCCAGACCCAATACGAGGTGCAAAAGTAGTTCTGTGCTGTGTGAAACACAAGTTACAGGGAAACTCCAAGAGCCAGGTTTGGTTGGGAGAAGAGTGATGGATGTTGTCTATAGATGTAGCTGCTGATGGCAGCTAAATCACTCTAAGTTATCGTTTCAGGCAATTAAGAATACAGGAATCTCCCACATCAAGCTGACCTATCTTATACTTCCATTGAAGCTCTTCTACGGCTTTGTTCCTCCCTTGTCTCTCTCTTGTTTGCCACAGACACTGGGCCAGGAACACGGGCGCTGATGCTCTTGTCCTTTCTCCTCTGCGCCATACCCCCAGTGTGAAGCTGCACGTGCAATACAGCACTCAGGTTGCAGCTCTTTTTCTGTGCTTCTCCTCTGAAGTGACACTTGTCTCTGTCTACTCTTCAAGGTGCTGCCCGTTCGCAAGAACTGACACACTTTTCCACTCTGTCACTGGCGGAACATTTTTGAGTGCCAGTGTAGGCCACCCACTTGATAAAAACGGTTATGATACTAAAATTATCAAAAACCAACTGTCTCTTCCTTCTCTTCATTCAGATAACAATCCTTCTGCATGCAAGATCCTAGTAGTCTCTAACAAATAGGAAAGGGTGCACGGCAGTGTCATATCTAAGCAGAGCAGAGGGGAATAAGACAGTGGTACAAGATCAAAGGGAAAATATAAGTACTGAAAGTGGTCTAAGAGCATCCCCTGGGACAAGGGAAAAGAAATGATGCAATGGGAGCAGTTGAATGACATGGGCATTCTCATATAGGACCCATTACACAAAATTGATTTGCTTTAACCGAAATTATTTGGCAAAAAACAGAGAGCACCTGTGTGCCAGGTACGTTAAGAGGCATGTAATCTGCTCATGATCTATCTGCAGGCTGCACTAACTGTCAGTTGCTTGATGTGCACGAGCCTAGTGTGGGGAGACAGAGAAAAAAAGAAGAACAACCAACTAACTAACTAACTGTAGCACAAACATGGAAAGCTTTCTTAATTGTCTCAGTTCTTATTTTTCTTTCCTTCACTGAATGGCAGTTTTGACCCCACAGGATCTCTTTTTTTTTAGATCAGGCTTCAAATACTGAAGATTTAATGCACACTTTTTTAAACCAACAAGCTGAATTATCCATCTGGTTGTCTAATATATTTTTGTGGTAGCTTTAGGTCCTAGCAAATTGGATATTTCAGTACCTGGATGTCCCCAGTATACCAGAACATAATGACAATGAACACGTACATTGGTGAAAAAGGGGGGGGCTGTATTTCTGTATAAGCATGATAATACATTCTGACACCATAAGAGCAGTATTTTCTGTCAATCAGCTTGAATTCTCTGTAAGTCTCAGACATATAAGTCACATTGAGAGGGTTATGCATTTCAC
The DNA here is from genome assembly GCA_013397725.1 of Rhagologus leucostigma. Lineage (NCBI taxonomy): Eukaryota > Metazoa > Chordata > Aves > Passeriformes > Rhagologus > Rhagologus leucostigma. Next base: position 849,040 of record VZTD01002787.1, on the reverse strand, counting down.
AAGTGGATTTATATATAAATACTTTCTCTGGCTCCAGTTCAACACAACAAAAGAAGTCAAACATTAGTCTGTATTTGTATTTCTTCACTGAAATGTTTTGACATAAACTGCACACAATCCTAGCTGAAAAGTGCCATACAATTTGGAAGAAACTGCTGTGAACACCTCTATTGTTCACAAAATGCCAAAGTTTTTGCTTCTTAGAAACTTAGAGGCCTCATTTCCACAGCTCCATCAGCACTTTTGTTCTAAAGAGCACACAGTTCTGTATACAGCCTTCTCCTTCCTTTCCTAGGCTTTTTTCTCTTGTAAGTAGATTCAGAAACCTTCTAAAACCACTGAGAGCTACAAAAACAACATCTGACCTTTCCCAAAACAATGAAACATCTACAACAAAATGGTGGCTGTTCTCTATTCCACTGTGAGGCAAATACCTATTTTCGCACTGTATTAAATAAATGACTGTCATTCTACAGTGTGTCTGTTTACAGTGCGTGGCAACTTCTTGAGTCAAACTGATCAGTTACACTGCTTAATTCTAGAATAATTCAAGAAAAGTAGAATTATTCTTGATTTGCTCCAGAATTCCCCTGTTCTCTTGACATGTAAGGGATCACAGCCACCACCTAAAACTTGCACGGTTAGGGTACAGCTCTGCAAGACGGTAACAGATGAGTGATGGAGAGACTGCAGTGTGATAGCCAACTTCATCACATCCAGAATAACCTACAGATTTTCCTAAAATGTATCAGCTAGCAGAGTCTCAAGGGTCTGCTAAACTGGTCAAGCATCACTGCAGTACGCTGGTCATCTGACTACTCTCTTTTCCTCTGAGAGTGCCCTAACATCCAGTTAGCATTCACCCAGCATTCATCCATTCACCCCAGCCCTTCCTTATGCTCCTTGTAGCTTGTCTAGCTACCACAGCAAAATCCTCTAAAAGAGCAGAAAACTTTAAGGCCTCAAATTCAACTTATGGGAAAATATGGGTGCATAGTCCTGAGGGAGATTTTCTGTAAAAGTATGTTCCATTTCACAGTGTTCATTTCATGAAATCATGCTGAGAAGCACAGTATATTTTATTCACTGGCTTAAACTCACCCTAAGTAGTCCCTATGAAAATGTGCTGGTTTCATTAGACATCCAATACTGTCTTTAGTTCAATGGGTTTAATTATGAGAAAGCAAAAAAAAAAATATTCAAGCAATATGTAGATGAACCTGGACTGAAATATGTTAGGTTTAGAAAACAAATAATTGGTTTCAATGAAAAGCTACTGGTGTAAGTGAAAATATTATGTCTTGAATGGAAATCTATTCATTTTCATAAAAACTTAGTGACTTGAGTATGCATGGATTGGCTCCACTACAGATATATTGGATTTCATGACACTGTATTAGTTTCAAAGCATATTTATCCATGCAGTAAAAATGTATAGGTTATGAGAATTAAAGAGGCGTGATGATGGCTGTCCTGAAGACTCTAATCTAAAATACAATTTCTATTAAAATTGATCAAATTGGACTTAAAAATGATACATTCATTGATACATTCATTGATACATTCAAAAACCCTAAATAAATTTTATTGTACTATATCACTTTGAACTGATTCTTCCAGATTTCGAGGGGCTACATCCCTTTCTCTTGTCCCCAGAATGCAACTGTAAGCAATTCAGGTTCATTCTCCATAAGCAAATTATATTTTTGCTCCCATCTGTAAGGATGAAAACGCAGCTTGTCGCATAGGCCAGGCAGACAGGTGTATAACATGGACTCTTTTTTTCCAGACTGTATGTGGAGACCTGGAGGTGCTGCCTGGGGGCAGAAGCAGTCCTGTAACCAACAGACCTGAGGTCAGTAATCCTCATTTTAAAGTCCAGCAGTATCTCCATGCCTGTGCTTCCTTCTGGCTGGCTCCAGGTTCCTCCTTAGGGCATCATTCAGGCTCTCTGAGTCACCCTTCAAAGATCACCTAACTTCTTCCTTTGAATAGATATGGGAACAGATACAGAGTTCTGGCTGTTTGAATAGGTGCTCAAATTAGGCAAAGCAGCATACCCATTAAGCCGTTTCTTTGCTTAGGCCTGTACATTTATTTTCAGTTTAAAAATTAAATGCCATACTGAAATGCTTGCTGGCTCATGCTGAAGCCTAAAAACTTGGGTATGACCTCCCCTATGAACTGTATTTTTTTCTCAGAAATCGCAGTGTTTAATAAATGCACAATTAATTGAGAGGTGTTTCAGCTTGATCTACTGTTGCACAATAGGACTCTGGCTACACCGCTGTTATAAGTAATAGTCTGTAGACACAACATTTGGAACTACTCAGGCTTCTGTGGCTGTTCCTATTGTAAAGAGGCATCCTGAGTGATTCTGAAAGCCCAGGTATTTGTTTTGATTTGTCTATAAAAATGTATCAGTAACTTTATTATTTAGTTTGTCCTACTGACTAACACAGCTACCCACTCATGCTAAAGAATGTACATAATACAGAGGCTGTTAAGCGCCTGTACTATTTTTATAAGAAAAAACATCAATAAGCACTTGACTTTGAAGTTTTTACCATCCATTTTCCAGAATGACTCCGAATGATAAAAGAAAGCAGTCTTCAACTTCCCTCTTTGTGGTACACAATAAAGCTCTATTTACCATGCAATTTCTTCATGATGGGACCCTAGCTTTTCCCTACACACTCTCATTTCCTCAAACAACACAGGCAAATTAATTTTTTCTTAAATCCTGACTAGTCTGTTCCAGTTAAATGCAAGTGGCACCCAGTATTTTCAAGTTATAGTATAATAAATATCCTGGGTTCAAATCCTAAATCTAGACTTTCAGAATAAATATGTGATAAATCAAATTGCAGAATCAGTATCCACATGATTCTGACGAGCCACAGTTTTATCTTGTCACAGAAAAGAATATGTTGACACAACCTATTTTTCACTGTCATGTTATAAATTAAAAGTTTGTTGCAACTCCTAAGGAACATAATCCATTTTTTCATCAGAACTCCGAGTTAAATGTACACTATAAAGTTTAAGACTTTATTTAAAGCCTAGAAAGCATAAAATTTAAAGACAGTTACCACTCTGGGGTATAAAACTTTGTGCATCAGCTACTCTCTCTCAGAATAACCTTTTTAAAGTGCTATTTCCAGTACCACCATGCAGGCCTTCTAATCACATCTGCCATATCTACAGGATACCAAGACAATAAGGATTTTCCTCAATTATGGTTTGCACAATATGGTGAATTATGCCCTTTTTTCTAAGTTCTCTCTGAATTCTTCATCTAATTCTTTGTTGTACCAATATAAAAACGGTTGGTTTGGCATATAGCAGAACTCTGATTCTTTCTCCATTTCATTCAACTTTTACTACTTGCTTTTGATTATTTTGTACTGTTATATTATCAAAGTTATAACACCCCATATGCAAGCTATAGTACAAGACACTATTTGCTCAAAAGAAATTAGAATCTGTGGTCCTGATTGTGCAAATATTTACACAGAGGAGTAAAGGCATGACTTAAACAGTTCAACCAAATTTCTCATGAACTTGTTGATATTTCAGGTATAAGTGTTGACAATAAACACTGTCCTTAAATGTGTAATCTGAAGCAGGTGGAAGGAGTGTCTGGACTCCGTGTGGGGAAAGCCCTCTGTTCCTGCTTCCCCAGGTGAATTCACAGAAATGGAGGCAAGGTGCAGGACGTGAAGGACAACAAAGACTGACAGTACAAGTTTCTGCTCTTTTCATTTGGCTGAAGTCCTGAGCAGGTCAGAACATTTTGCACTCACTTCCTTGGCTGTTTCCACAGTCACACTCATCCTTCAGTAGTGAGTTTATACATTTATTACATATACTTTACAACTCATTCTGTTTTGTGCGTGCACTTGTATGTCTCCTGACTACTAATTTTCAAGCGTCTAGCCATCCCAGTCAGTAGACAGGCAAACATTTTAAAAATATATCTGATGTTTTCTAACTTCTTCAGCATATTTTGTTATGTTTATCCAAAACATGGGCAACACCTGACTGAATAAACCCTAGCCAGTCCTAAGGCAGCAGATATAGGGTAGCATAAATTGCTTCAGGGCCTGTCCCCGGACCACCTCCACCACTGGGGTTTACACACTATACAACCATCAGATAAGCAAGTCCAAATGCATTCATATCCTATCGTAAAGCAGGAAAAAGATCAGAGCAGTACGGCTCTTCAGGGCCTCCAACAGAGGCTATTTGCTATCCCAGGCTGAAAGACTTCTCACACTGATTTTTAAAAAGGGAGTTGATAGCATGTAGGTTGACAGCCTCAAGTAAAGGACAAGGAATTCACAAAACAAGGGTGTCTCATGGGATAGCTACTATTAGTTTGCCTTTAATGTAGGGCGAAGTCCCACTCTCAGTTAGGAGTGCACACACTTCGGATAATGCTACCACCTGTCATTTAGTAAATCCAGATTTACAGAGGTGTAAACAGGAGTAGAATTTGTTCCAGAATCTCTAGGCAAGCTGAGAAAGAGCCCTTCCAGAACACATATTTCAGTATCATGCCTTAGGTAACAGCAAAATCACAGTCTATCATTCTTTCATGAGGTATCAAGCTTCCATGCATCATATATCTTTATGTTTCTTTAGGTACTTCACAGCCCTAAAAGAACACTGGGTTGGGTGGATGGAGTGGTGGGATTTTTTTTTTACATTTTTCAAGAATATACATTTTTCAAGTCTAAATAAAAAAAGTGTATGTGCTCCTTAATTGGCTTTTGTCAGGAGACATTCTTCTTTTCAGCTAAGAGAGATGTATCCTTTGATGTCTTCATTAAAAGATCTCAAAATTTTTTTTTCCTGAGAAATATCTATATATATATATATATAAATGCTATTGTAAGTTTTTGTCTTCCCGTTTGATTGTTCCATAATGCCAAGAATGCCATTTTAGATGTGTGTTATTTTAACAGGGTTTATGTTAAGCAACAAGGTGGATATTATTCTTTAAATCTGAATTCAAACAATATGAAGAATGGAGCCAATTGAAATTAAATCATAATTGCTGAACAGGATTAGTTTGTAACAGCTTCCTTAAAGTTTGCAAAAAAACATATACAAGAACAGATCCCTGAAGCAGAAACACATTTTCTTTGTAGCTTCTAACCCAGGTCCGCACTCTCAGAAGTGTCATTGTCGTGAATCATTGTTAGCAAAACAATAACTCTAGTGGTCTTACATTTTCTCTCTGTGCAAATTATGTATGTTTCATGTGACATTACTTACTTCCTCAACTAGCAAGTCTTTCCCCGTCTGTTGGAAAGCCACCAGTGGTGATGTACTATCAAAGTGAATTACCTTCTTACATGCCAGGAAATTAGGGCAAACCACTGCCTTTCATCTAGCTCCTCTACACTGCCATCCTGCTCCCACAGGGTCTCCCATTCACTCTTCTTCTACTGATTTGTATGGGAGCAATTGTATAGGAAGTAATTTCTCTGTGGCTTAAAAAATGCTTCTCAGACTTGAAAGAAGCTGTGTGACTTCGTGTATGATTTGTTCTTAGACAGCCGCTGAGCACCAGAAAGAGGATTCCTATCCAAGTTCCACATAAGTGGGTAAAAAAACCAAACATGATGAGTGAAACAAAGTAGAAAAAGGGTGGGCAATCAGATCCGAGTACACATAGGCACAGGGGCTTCTACTCCATGTAAATGCCGGGGTGCAGCTGTAGCCAGTGTCAGGACAGAAGATTCAGGTGTCAGACCATGATGGGCCTTTTCATTTCCTTTGCAATTCTCATGATGCCAAATACTTGTATGATTATGGATGTAATAGATCTGCACAGAGGAAGACTTGATGTCTGGGAACTGTTAACCAAATGATTGGCTAGTAGAAGTTTAGCTGAAAGTAGTCTTTGAGAGGAAACTGGCTAAGAGTCTTCCCTGCCCTACTGTAATATACACTTTGGCTATAAAATACATGTCTTCAAAACGTGACAAGTGCTAAAGAACCCTGCGAATGAACAGTTAGGAGTATGCTCCAGTTCCCCATTGCCATATCATCTTCCTTCTCTTCCTCTCACTTCTATTTCTCCCCTGCCTACGCCAGCACTTCATTTCTCTCCACTAATCTGGTCATGCCATGTACCCTTCTCACATAAACCCACGTCCATGCCTGTCTTCCCCTTCCATAACTCTTCACCTTCATGCCTCCCATCTCCCTCCTCCTTCCCATTCCATCCATGGATGCACCACAATATTGCTGCCATCTTTCTCCTTGTTTCAGTCTTCTCTGTGTCTCTGAGTGAGTTTCATCCCTCCATGACCTCTGTATTCCTTCTTGGGGGTTCACCTGACTTCCCAATAATTGCATATCCTTTCCTAGACATCCCCACAAATTTTGCCATTTCCCCTATTTATGAACCCAAGTTTGCCTCCCTCTGTACACATCTACTGAGCCCCCTAGCTTCCCAGATTTCTCCCTTTAGCCTCTTCCTATCCAGTCATTATAAGCAAAATTAAAGGGGTTTGCTTTCAGTTACAGTATGTCTGAAAAAATCTCTATCCTGGGAGAGACAAGGAGTCAGGAGGACCAATTTCTTTGAGGCAGAGTTAACCCGATTAGGTTGAAAAACGAGTGTCTAATGAAGAGCTAGATTCTATTATCTTAATTGTTGAGTTGCTATTATTACTCCATAATACGGCAGGTGAAAGACATGCAAGCAGGTATTCTACAGTTTCATACCAACCAATGAGAACTCATCCAGCAGATATGTCCAAGAGTATGTTTATACATCCAAAAAGTTCTTTTGACCAGTCTAAGTCTCACCTACACTTGATGCATGCATCTGTAGTATACCTAGGTAAATGGAACACTGTTGTCTCAGTTTATGTGTGCTGCTGCAGTTTCTCAGGAAAAACTACGGCATGCTCCTTACTGGAAGATTAGGTTTTGCATCTATTTAAGTTGGTGGCTCTATTGAATCTGAAATGGCCGTATTGATGTCCAGGAGGATAATGATACCTCTGCTCTCCAGAAAAATTCAGATTGTGATCCCTCCATGACCCCAAGCCAGAAAGGATGAAACAGTAAATTATGCTAATCTACTCATTGTCAGGTCCCCATCTGTTCTTTCCTTTCATTCAGGGCTCCATCCTCTCCAGAGTTAGCCCCACGTGAACATCTTTAACAAACACCTGGAGCTAAACCCACTGCAATGACTTTGTACCCCCCTTCTCCACAGCGAATATAGCTGAGGCACAAATGGCAGGGTTCTTGGCAGCTCATCTTCCCCAGGATGTAGAAGAACATCTAGCAACACAATACATTAAATGGCATTTGATTGTATACAAAATTCAGTAATTTGCAAAGGGTCTCCCAGTCATTAGCGAGAATTAACGAGGTTCTACTGTAATAAAATCTTACTTCAAAATACAGAGTTTTACCGGAACATATGGGATTATAAAAGTAAATGTGCATCACACATAATCTTATGCCACATTATATAGCACATTTTTAAAAAGGAAACACCCACAGGTCTGAACAACTTTTATTTTTATGCAAATGCTGTATGCACAGAGACGTGCTTACTTGTCACTTTTGTGTTGTATCACCACAGTGCCAGAGGGAAGTATCATGTCTCGCTTTGCCTAGCCTTTATCTATCTACCTTTGCAAATGCTCTTTACCATTCATAGGCTAAAGGACTTCTGGCATCACAAAATCTGTTTTCTTTTCACATCCATCTTCTGTGACATGCAGAAGGAAGCCCCTGCAAGAGCTTTGTAAGCCAATCCTCCTTGAGAACTCAGTGCTCTGTACAGCTTATGCCCAACCCTGCATGCTTTTTATAATCATAACCATAATCTTTTTATTATGTCTTGGACTTGAAGAGTCCTGAAAGCAGATGTAACTCATGATGACCTGACTTCAATGGGAGAATGAACCAGGTGGCTAATTGTTTCTAAAACAAATACACTGATAATTAGCAGGAGAGCACAATGCAACAGAAGCCTAACCACCAACCTTTCTTTAAGTTAAGCAAGTGGATGAGCAAATGATGCAGCTGTATCATACTTTGATAAGTTAATAAGGGATCCATACTTCAACTAGTCAGCTACACTAGCCAAATCATGACCTCAGGATCTGGTATCAATGATTCTGAAATAGTAGACTTATAGAAAATGGAAAAAAATATCAACACTTGTGCACAAAAGCTCTTCTACAACAGCCTCCGTTTCTCAGCAGGTCACTGCACTATCATTTCCTCCCCAGTATCTGCCTTCAAACCTTGCCTTACGTCCCAAACAGAAACAACCTTGGTGGCCTCATCTTGCTTTCCACTTGCCCATGTCACAAAAACAAGCATATTGTCATCCTCTGTTGAGGAGCAGTCTAGGAACAAATAGCAGAAAAGCTGCCAGTTAGGCTGTATTGCCTTGACAGTGCTGCACAGAGGAGTTTACTTGCTGATGGCTCTCAGAGTAGATGGCTTTAGCTACCACTGCACATCCCCCACCTTTACAAGCACTAAACTTTAGCCCATTGATTCCATAAAAAGCAAGCAAAGAAAATGAGTAGAGCTTGCTTTAAAGATATTAGCAACTCAGAGACTTTAACGTTAAAACACAGATTGCTTTGTAAATGGTGTCAAACAGCAGCTCAAAATATAGCACCATATAAAGTACCCAATGCAAACAACTCCACAGGTGTTGACAGAGAGGTGGAAAGACAAATATTTCCAAGTTATTCCCACGTTCCTTGTCCTGATTGGACAATTCATGCTCTTGTGGGGTAGGAGATAACATTCTTATGTTTTTTGTTTTGCTTCAGTATTTGTTGTTGGTTATTCTTAAAAGAGGGATACAAACAGCAGTGGTTATCTGTTCATCTGGAAGTGTCCTAAGTGCTAGAGAGAACAAAAAATCAAAAACACCATTTAGCCAGCACTCGAATTTCTGGTCAGACTGAAAACAAATTTAGGCACTTTTCTTTAGGAGAACCTCTCACACAGGAAGGGTTTTGTTCTAAAAGAGAACTACAAAGCAGAACTAGAAATAAAGTAAGGGCCAAATGTAGCTGTGTTGTGTCAGTCTTACCTGTTCCCTACTTTTTTCCGGTACCGCTAGCAGCAACACAGAAAAATCCTACTGACTACACCCACTCCACCTCACCAAAGGTACATGGCCCAAAAGCAGGTTTTGTCAAAACTTATCAATCACACATCACTAGCCTCCTTGCAAACGAGTCTTGACAGGTTTACCCTGGCATAACACTGGGGCAAGAGAGTGGTGAAATTAACCTCTGTTCAGGGTCCAAGGTGAGCAAATCACAAAAATTAAACAGGCAGTATAAATGGTGAAAAGCAGAATTTTCCACTAACATGTTTCTGGCTTCCAGTTTTAATAGTCTAAGGAATTGTTATTAGAGTGATCAAAGGGAGAAATCACAAATGCGAGAAATATGACAACTAAGCATCAAGCTAGTGTGGCAAAGGAGATTGCTTTCTTTCCGTTTCCTGTTAAATACTGCTTTGGAACTTTATTTTGATGTAGATTTGACAAAACTCGCATTGCATTTCAGTTTCTGGTGCATAGGTCTGCTGAAAGAAAAAGAATAAAGGGAAAATGAAGAGACTGTCAGAACAATAGATGCTTTAAAAAACAAGAAGTCTGCCGAGGTTTCAGGTTTAGAGAGTTTACTCCAACAAATAGAAAAAAATGTCTCTGGGGAAAATAACCTCTTGCCTACTCTTGCAGCCCCTTAAGACTATTCTAAGTCTATTCACTATGCCTGAGGTACTTCTCTGTGAACTTATAAAAAATTAGCTATGCTTTAATTGTTGAAGTAAAGAGTATACTAGACATTGTTCTTTTCAGTTCTTCTGTTAACTAAAATTAGTACAATAGCAGGTAAGTTTTCTTTTCTTTTTCTTCCATCAATTCATCTATCATTTCATTGTCACTTTAAAAGACATAAATCCAGACTCTCACAAATTTCAGAACAAGCTTAGCTTTTGATGCTTGCTCACGTAACTTTCTGGGAATACTAATAAATACATGTGAGAATATCAGCTGTTCAACTACTTTAAATATACTTAATATATGAGATGAAGACATTTCCAATTCCCTCAATACTTTTTATTTTACCATGTTAAGAATTAGATTGTGATGATTTTGGAACACAAGTTTACCATGATTTGCCTAGAAAACTGCCTGAGTATTTCTGGCTTCAACTTATCACATGTTCTTTGAATTAATTGTTTTGCTGCATAAGTGGCATAGGGCCAGCAGTTTAGCCCCTTGGGACTTTTCTTCCATATAAGTTTTGATCTCTCTACTTATAAATTCTCTTCCCATAGCTCTTTCCTGGGAGTCCAGGACATTTTTCTATAAGAGGCATTTCAGGATCAGGCTTCATGAATAAGGTGTGAAATGTGACCCTTTCTCTCAATTCAGTTGCTGAGTTCCAGCAGGCATTGAAAGCATATGACTTCCCACACAGAGCCTTTTCTCTTTTGGTACAGGCAGGTAGTGTGTACCACCAAGCACAAGCTTCTGACTACTGCAACAATACGATCAGACTAAGTTGTGTTCCCATCCCTGATTACTCAGTTTGTCACACTAGACCGTAAGAAACCAGAATGTTGAGAGCCAACAGATCCATGTATTCTCTATAAGGAACACCTCTCAGAAGATACTTGTAGAAAAGATAGCAACGCTGAAGCAGGTTTCCTTTAAAAATATCATTTCCTTTAGAAATAAATATGTAGTTGCAGAGTAAAAACAATATATAGATTTAATTAAAACCTTAACATTTCCTATAAAGCTGCTTGTCAGCAGTATTTCCTGTACCAAAACACACTACAGCATTTTACACACTGGCTGTACACGTCCTCCTATGAGTTAGAGTGAAAGTAAATACTCCTTTACTGAATGATATGTCCTCTTTTTCCCTGGGACATTTATTTCATAAGGAACTTGATATAGTCTCAAAGTAAGCCTAAACATATATTTTCTTTCTTTCCTAGTCATCTTCAGAATTGTACTGAATGAAATGTCGGGCTGTGAGTACTGCAGTCACTGATCACCTGCCCCTGTTCCTCACATTATTTGGGTCCATGCAGAACCATTATATTCCTGGAGCAGCTTTGTATGTTCACTATGTAGAAACCACTGTGATATATTTGAGCTTAATATCTCCTGTTTTAATGACTTAAAAGCAGAATTAAACCAGGTAGAAAGGGAAGTTCTGACTGCGGCTACATATCAGTACCAAGGAAGACACCTTGCCAGAACAAACTTATGGGTATGAGGCCTGTCTTTCTTTCTCTTAGACACTGAAAATGCTGAATATATAGAAATAAACTAATTTTCTTCTTGGGTACATCCGAGTCAAGCACTAGTAAATTTAAAGCTGTCTGATGATTTTTTTTTTTTTTGTAAATTTGAAGTGAGATCTGTAGTCATGTCAATGATTCTGGACTTTTAGTTAGTGCAACACCAAAATGCAAAATTCTGTAACTCAGTGGAACTCATTGTCATGAGATATTTTAACAAAAAATGGATTCAGCTTGTAAAAGGAAAAACCTATTTCCTAACATAAGAAGACTTTTCATTTCTATACACAATTCTAAGAATTACAAAAAAACAACTTCTATAAACTGATGACAGGGAAAAAATTTCCATTTGAGCTGATTATTTTACAGATACTCACAAGAGAGTTTCCTTCACCCACAGACAACAGATAAGGCATGAGAGAAAACAGTATGTATGATCTGATTCAGAATGCCTGTCCGTACATGAATTTCGTGAAACATGCTGATATTTATGCCCTTGACATTCCCCACATAGTTCTAGAAATTATCAGCTTTGTTTACTTTTCCATGGCATTGCATGCATACACAATTGTACACAAATGTTCCCCCTCAACAGCTGAGTGCACATCCATAAATAAAACATTCCTTAGAAAGGTTATAGATTTAGCCATAGAGAGGATCAGCAAGGTCCTCAGGAAGATGTGGCATTGGGACTGGAAGTCTTCAGGGAAATGAAAAGACTAGAAGACATGGCTCAAAATCCTGAAGGTGATGCTGTGACAGTTGAAAAATGGAAAGAGTCATTGAGCAAATGAATGAATGAGATGAAAGGTATAGTAATTATATGGAATACTCATTCATGGTTGCCTCATGCTGATTAGTTTGTTTCTTAACACCTGTTTCTAGGCTTCTGCCTTTTGAACAAAGTAGTGACTGTATCTAGAAGATGTTGAAGGCTATATTCACCAGTCTAGGTAAGCACACAAGGGTAAAGGACACAAAAATCTGTCTTTGTAAGCGACGAATGCTACAGTATAACCAGCAACCTGTGATTTCTGAAAGGTGGGCCATGTCACATCTTGCTCCCCATCATCAAGTTTAACCAGGGCTCCTCCTCCAATAATCGTCCTGATTCCTACACCTTTTCTTTCTCTTGTCCTTCATCTCCAGCAATGGTAATGCCTGTAGAGCCACAGCAGGCTTTATGTGAATTCTGTCTATAGTCAAGAACTGCAAACCAAATGAAAGCAGCTGACTATTTAGTGTCCACTGAAAGTTTTGCAAATGCTTTTGAAATGGGCTAAGAGACAAGAGCTGGTGGGGACAGGGTAAAAGAGGATATGATTCTTCAAGATTAGGTTTAACAGTACGATATTTTCCAGAAACTCCTTCGCTTCTAACCAGGAGCAGGTCTCTTTCCTTGAATCTGGTGACTAGAGGAGCAAATGTTAAGACACAAATTAGACCACAGGCATTTCACTTCCTGTGCTAAAAACAAGGTGTGTTTACGCTTATCCATACATGTGAAATGCTATAAAAGAAGGTGTTTTTCTTAGTTCTTTAACTAGTACTGGTTGTCGCCAAGGAGGAACCTTCTTACTCAGTCCATGCTTTTCCTTACTATATTGTATTAGATGACCAAAGATAGAAAACACATGGGGAAAAATCAGAGCAGATTTTTTCATCCCTTACCTAATTGAACCAGCCTTTTCCCACAAAGCCAGGAGCCATTGCTTAGTTTTCCTCCCATATCTACAGAGGAGATTCCTATTATGGGAATAATTCACTTAATTCCTTAAAAAAAATATATTTTTATAAATCCTTTGTTTAGAGACTTCTAAACATACTGATTCTCAATCACCCAGCCCAAAGCCTCAGATAAAGTGATAATTAGGTGTTAAGAGCTAACCAGATAACCACAGAAGTTCTCTGTCTCCAGGCAGCCACTAAACACCTAAGCAAGAGCGAAAGTATGAAAACATGAGGTGCTCAGGAGCATTCATCCCTAATAAATTTTGAAACGTTTTGAAACATTTTGAGTAACTGGCCTGTCTTGACAGCCCCACACTGCTGTGACACATCCTGGCGTGCTTGACAGTACCCACCCACTTAGAAAACTCGGTGCTCATGATAAAATCATGACGTGTTTAAACCCATAAAACTTGCTGTGGCCCCTTTCATTCAGCAGGGAAACATATTGAGAAAATCCCTCTCCCACATAACTGCAAATCATACAGCCTCATTTCATCAAGCAGAGGGTGGTCTAGTGGTGGTTGACCCTGAGATTAGTGCACTTGGTTAAAGCCTGATGCTAATACTGCCAAGGTTGTGGGTTCAATCCCTGTATGGGCCATTTGCTTCAGCACTGGGCTTGAAGATCCTTGTGGGTCCCTTCCAATTCAGTATCTGCTATGATTCTTACTGGCTAGGAATCCTTTTGTTTTCAGAGGTGAAGATTTCATGTAAATCATTCTGTCAGTTGACTTGGAGCTCTTCATACATCCTCCCTCCATCTGCTAAATTCACAGAAATATAAGACTTGCCATTACAAGATTCATAGCGTGTTCAAAACAAAAAGAATTTGTAATGTAATAAGTAGATTTTTTGCTGTCTTGCTTTCTGATGGCATTTTTACATTGATCCTCTGGTTCCTTTTTTTGTGAAGATTCCAAGCTTTACCTATCTGATGGATACCTAAGTCATATTCAAGAGACAAATCATTTGTATAAAGTTCAAGGTGATATGTTCATAATATTTTTTTTCTTTCTCAGGATGCTAAAATACATCTGATAAAGCATGATTATCACCATAATTAAAGTAGGGTACTTGCTTTGTAAATCATTTGACATAAAGCTGACCAGCTGCTGTTGTGATGAGAATGCACCCATGAAGTGTGTCATTGCAAAACTGTGTTTGAGTGTATTACACTACTCTGATAAGTACACAAATGTATCACAGAATTTTCTTCTCAACAGTGAGCTCAATTTATCCTGAAGTAACTCAGCTAGCATACCAAGAATGACAACAATAATTAAGGTGTCTTTCCTCTTTATTTTTTTCATAATCTCCTGGATCATGATTGCACATCTCTGAGAAGGTTCTGTGTAACCATGGCCCTGTATGCCATGGAGATTCCCTGAAGTGCCAAAAACAGGGATCACTTTTTTTGCCATTCAAGACCACAATTTCTATCTGAACTAAGATACTGGTGTAGATGTGACCTTCAGGTAAGTCATATTACCACTGTATCCATGAGTTTCAGGCAACTTTACGGAGTGTTAGGCTCAAGTAGTTTTGCAGTGGCTACGTTAAATTCCACCAAATCAGAGCCTTGCTGAAGTGAGAATCAGAGCTCTCATGCACTTCAGGGGACAGTGTTTGGTCTTCCCTTAACTTTGTCACCTCAGAGCTAGTAATACCATGGTCATGAGCAATAATAAGTGGATTATTTCAGTGGCCATGGATTTCCCTAGTATCATTTCAAGGAACTGGCTTTTTAATGAGAAAATATGAGAAAGCATTGCAATACGTTCTCAGAGAGTGTTTAATTGAATGGCACACTAAGAATAAAAGCATCTGTGAATATAAGGCTTCCAAGCTGTTTTTGTTTTCCAATCATCTCCTTGTATCTGTAGGTCAGACTCTGCCCTCACTTCTATAGACTGCAATGTTCCCTCCTGCCCCCCCGCAAAATGTTTTCCAAGAGTTTGATAATGATTGTCCTCAGATCTCTTTTCATAAAAGTTCTCAATAAACTGAACCAAATGTGGCTTGTCAGGACAAGTTACAGACACCTTTGCCTAGGTTGTCCCAATTCAGACTTTACATTGCCTTAAATATTCCCTAAAAATGTAAGTGAAATCAACATGCATACGAACTATTTAGCCCACTATTCAATATTTTACATTCTTAAAGTGATTAGCAACAAGGCAACTAATAAATACTTCCAGAGATACTCAAAATACATACTATACACATTTATGTAGGAATTACCATAATAGTATTATCAGTAACAGAAATATGCACATATGAAAACATCTCAAAGTAAACATAACATTTGCACATAGTAAATACCCATATGTCTCAATAAACACAATTTTAAATTTTAATATGGCAAGTGTGTGGTTCTTTTAATTGAGGATGAAAAATTAAGAACAAGCACTTTACAGGGTGAATCCTGCCATTTACAATGTGCAAAGCTGGTAGGAAAGCATGACACACCCTGTGCAAACAGGTGGCGTCAGGGCAAGATCTCCAGATAATGACTAGAGACAGAACACCAAATTAAAGTACCATCAGAACTACATCACCAAAATAGGTGTTGTGGTCCATTTAACGCTATGACTATAATCCTGGTTTTGGCTACCAGAAGAATATCTTCTCTTCTTTGAACTCATGGCAGATGTCCCCCATGGCATGTCCTCTCTTTCATATTTTCTTTGTAGTAGTCACTAATGCACAATTTTTTTCCTTTTTCTCTGAATCCACTTCTAGTTACAGATAGCTTTGGTTGCAACACCAGTAATAGAATAAAGGAAGAGCAAAAATTTGTGAACATATTCTGAAAAGCAAAGTCTATAATTTGCTGTACTTTCCAAATGCTGTTCTTTTTTTTTATGTCACTTCGTTGTTTTGCTGAAGAATAGCCTTATAAAACTTTTAAAAATTAAACACAGTTCAACAGGACTGAATTCTGCTTGTGGCTACACATTTTAGAAAGTCTTGGACTTTAACGAAGTGTTGGGAATCATTGCCAGCCTCAGAACTCCTTCATTAAGACTACCTTGTCTGGCCTTCTTTGGATATATGCACTCTGTCATTCTAACACAGACATTTGTAGCCAGAAAACTGTTCTTCTTCCTGGTCCTTGCTTCTGGTATTTCACTGTTCTGTCTTCCTTTTCTTCCCTTACACTATTCGCAAGCATACCAGTTGTCTCAGAAAGTTGTGTTCAGGGAGCGGCAGTTTCACCATTGAAGTCTTCAGCAAAGACTTTCACAGTTTGAATTTGAGATATCAGACTGTGTTTTCATTACCAACTATTAATCTAAATGAAAATATCACTTAAATTCTCAACTGAACCAGTGTGTTATGGACCTACTGATGGAGCATAAATATCAGAAAGCTAAGATGAGTTTCTGATCATAATAGTACTATATGAAACAGATACAAGATGGCATATGTTTCTAGCTGTTCCCTCTCCCTTTAACACATAAACACAATTTGTTAACATTCGGGTGAATTTAGTCAGAACCCCTGAATACCCCAAAACAGCTTTTACGTTTCTAAAATGGATCTGATGCCTGGGTTTTTCTTCTAATCCCTTCATGCAAAATGGAGACTGGACAGCAAACTTTCTAACTGTGCCCATGCAGTCATAAACATCTGTAGCAAACCATAATTCTGCTATATGCAGGAGCCACATGGCCATGACATTTTGGTTACGAATGTTAGAGAAGCATGTGGCTCTGAATCCCAATGCTATGGATTTTAGGGATCTCAAGTGGAAGCCAGCTCTCTGAGTCATGCAAGCATTCAACACATCCTGAAAAGCTCTTGCAAAGCAAAAGACATGCAACTTAAAGGTCTTGCAACTTGGCAGCAAAAAAAGAGGGTCAAGGTGAGGATGGAGGGTAGCACCCCTCGGGAAGGGAATGGTTAACTGGCCATAGCCCCAGGAGCAGGCAGGCAGGCAGCTCCACCACTGCAATAAACAACAAATTATTAACACTAAGCAATTTAGCAGCTCAACTTAGAATAAGCAGCACATTGGGCACTGAGTACACAGTGGCAGACTGTCTATGACTCTCTGCTACCAGCCAGCCAGCGAATTTTATTTTTTGCCCTAAAAAGAGTTCTTTGAAAACTCCACTATAATAGCCCATTCTGTACCTAGGAATAATTTTAGAGAGCTGAGTCCCAGACTCCCTTTTTGCAGGTGTGAGGCAGTACATTCGCACCTCCAGCTGCAGCCGCCGTTTCCAGGGGTTGAGCTATCCAGGCCAGATCGTAATACAGAACTTCTCCATTTTCCTTAATGCTTTGCACCACCATGAGCAGGTCTGGCCCATCCAAATTCAGTCCCCTAGAGATGTGCAGTTGCAGCAGGGTTAAGCCAATGAACAGCACAATCTAGACCCCAGGTTTGGAAAATCTGGCCACCTCAAGAACAGCTAATTGTACCAATGCAGCACTATTTTTAAAAAGGGCACATTTCTTGATCATACCTCACACTGCAGAGCTTCTGTTCAACTAACTACACGACAGTCTGTTAACACTGAAGGAAATCCCCTGAAAGCTGTGTTTGTTTGACCAACACTGACTAAAATTAGAAAAATATTAAATGAAAGCAGCTGGTCAGCTACCAGCCACAATATTATCCCAACTTCCTTCACAGGAAATATTATAATAACATTTTATTTGTTTTTTCCCCTGCTTGCTGCCACTGGGGTGTAATATTTCTTTCATGTTGCTGATAGATCAAGAGCACTTCTGTTGGACTCAGGCTGTACTGCACGCTGGCAGTGATTTGCCCAGCATGGACTTTAATTCACTATCCAGCCAATGTCTAGAGGTGCACAGGGGCAGGAGAGAGTGGAATGAAAGCAGAGACTATTGACTGCTCTACCCAAGGTTACATACAGTTTTGTTCTTCATTCTGGTTCAGTATTTTGACCATAGCTCTGTAATACATGAACAAACAAGAGTCTTCTCAGCAGACCTCTGCCTATGACCTCTCCAAAGACACAGAACCATGGGAAACGAACCATGAAACATCTGGGTGCTATGTGGAAGCTACCTCTGATGCTTAGATCATGTGTGTCTGCATGTTTTTGCTCATCCTCCCTCCGTGCAGGACAGCAGGGAGTGCCTGCGCAAGGACTTTGCACCTCTCCTCTAACACTTGCATTCTCCCCAGTACAGCAACCTTTCCACTTCATGCTAAAGTCTCAGCAAAACCAAACAGGTGCCCAAACCAGGGCTTGAGCTCAATGACATGAGCCACCCATACTGCCAAAACTATCAGATGCCCCTGGACTTAGCCCTCAGTTCAGAAGGGTTTGTGATCCTGCCATGCCAAATGAAGCCTGCTGGCTCTTTCACCCAGATCCTTGCAGAGGAAGACAGTCTGACCTCAAACTGTTGGACTGTCCCCAGCCAGTTTTCCATATTCCTTCCCCCACAGGGAATGGTCGTTGTTTCTCTGCTGTCACAATGGTTTTAACATCCCATTTACATAACACCTTTTGAAATGGACCCTGAGGTCTGGTCTACACTAGGAAGTGTTTGTTGAGGGAGCTCTATCAGTAACCAGTCCTACTGTGACTGCCGTTGCACCACCAACAGGACACTTCTAGCACAGCTTTTGCCAGCTCCTTCCATAAAATGAGCTACATCAGCAAGAACATTTTCTTTCCAGCAAAAATATCTTTATAAACTTCTGCCAGTAATGGAAAATCCTTTTGAACAATTACAACATACTTTTAATTGTCCTTTGTATCCTACCAAAGGTTTCTGCTACAGGCATAGCTTTATGCGACTATAGTTATGCTTTAACATCAGTTTAAGTATACCAGGTATAATCAGTTCACAGGTTAGTGATAGCTCTTTTTCCTCAGCACATGCATTAAAAAACAATATGGCTTTCATCCATCTTCAGTAACCAAGGGTTTGTGCATATGGAAGCCATATGGAGCGTAAGAGCCTGCCTGTACCAGAAATTATAACAATATATACTAATGTGAGAATTTAAACCACTGTAGCTGGACAATATAACCCTTTTTTCCTCCATAAGGATGTGAATGTATATGTGCATGTGAGTAAAATGAATGGGTTTATCCATTTTAGCTTCTGTTGCTTTGAAAGTAGTTTATCTAAACTGGAAACAAAAAGTGTTTATTTCTGAGTAAGAATGTCCACATGGAGAGTCGTGGCAAAATAAATGCAGCATTTTAACTATATGAGTATCATTTGTCATTCCTACAGACACAATTGGTTCTATATCAAAGTCCTATATCATATTTTTGCATATAGCTTCTTGTCACTACCAGCATTTGCATTTTAGCAATTTGCATTTCTTCTTGCAAATTAAAAAAAAAAAAAAGTGTTCAATTGAGATTTGCAAATGAGCAAAAGCAGCCAGGTGAACGCAAGCAGCAGAGATGGGGGAGGGTTGAAGGTGAAGGTGAGAGGGAGATAAACAGCAAAATATCAGCTTTTCTCGGAAGGGTTTGGTTTTTTCTCCAGCCAAACTTAGTGTGTCCAAGTTTGCATCATGAGTCTAGGTAAGGTGATTTTGCTCAAATGGCATCAATAACTCACTTTTAAGAGCACATATTTATTGATTTCAAGGTATAACATAATTAGGTCTCATATTGCTCACATAGGCTGTGCAGTTCCTGCTGTAAACCTAGATATTATTCAGAAAATCAAAGTAATCTCTTGCGAGTATTAAAATAACAATACATTTGAGAAATGATTGCTACCATTTTTGAAACTGCATTAATGTTCATTATTTATGTAATATACAAGTTTAGAAGGGGCTGATTTTTTTTTAACTTCATTGCTAGTATAAAAAAAGTCTTCAAGTTCTTGGAATCAAATGAATGCAAGTTTCCTTTTTTGTATAGGGTGATGAAGAGAAATGTATCACTGCACATTAAAAATACATCGCACATTTTATACATTTACGTATGTGGTGCTCTTCTCGTTAAAAAAACCACACACAAAAAACCTCAGAGCACTTTAGAGAATGCACCCAGAGACAAAGCTATTGTTCAGGAAAAGCCAGATTAAACAAACATGCCTGTAGTCTTGACTTGAAGGCATTTATGGAATTAGCATTCTGAGTCTCAGCTGGCACCATGCTCCAAAGCTGGGGGCAGAACATGCAAAGCCTTTGGCACCTACGAGTTTCCACTGATATTCCCATTATAGACAAAAGCCCAGCATTTTAGACAACTCCAAGTCATTTCTGAACATGTGCATTAATGGAACCAAAAGTTTTAATTAGCATTTGTGGCCTTAAATTATGTGGTACTTTAAAGACTGTTGGAACTGCCCTGACATCACCAGGCAGGCAATGAGTGACATGACCTTAATACAGAATTGATCTGGCTAGTCTGGGTTATTAATATTCAAGGGCAGCTTAGTTCTCCATACAGTGCAATTTGTAAAGATACCCACGATCAGGGATTTATGGAAACCTAGACTAAATGTGACTAAACAGTGGAATATTTCCTCTTTTATCTGGGATTGCAATGCTCACGGTCCTTTGGAAAAAAGCCCTAGGATTTGTTCCTTTTTTCATGCAAAATAACAGGTACAGGGCCCCAGTCTGATCTTTAGTTTTGACAGGGCTCACCACTATCTTTCACGCTACATGCTAACACCAGCTTTCACAATCACTCCAGTTCCTGAGACAGCCCTGTGTCTGCTGTCATAGTTGCTACAGTACACAGATAATTCAAGGAACAAACCAGCAAAGCACAGAGAGTTCCGTCCTTGACAAGACCGAGGATCACAAGAATGAGTCCATATCCACCATCAGGAGGTAGTGCTATTCCCAGCTGATTAGTTGCTAACACACAATATCTCTGAAATACTGACACTTTGCTTGTTCTGGTTGAGCCTGAGATCCTTCCCTAGCCATACTAACAGGGTTCCTAAGTCAGCAGAACAAAACCCAGTACAGGCAGGTGGAATGTACAGAATCCATAGAGGAAAAAATAAAAATCCCCAAAGGCACAGATGCACTCGTGCTTAATTAGTCAGGAGCCAGTGGCATAGACAAAGGCCTGGTGTGGTGGAAGACAGCAGAGTAACTAATTCCCAGCCTATGGTGTAACGCTGTTACAAAAAGAAATGACAGATGTCATTCTGACATGTGTTAACCAGAACATCCTGTGTAAGACAGCGGAAGAAATTGTCTCACTCTCCTCACTGCTCGCAAGCTCAGCGGTACTTCTGTGTCAGCTCTCAGTGTCATACTTTATGAAAGATGTAGACAAATTGAAAAGACTGAAGAGAAGAGCAGCAGGAACAGTAGTAAGATGTTTAGAAAATGGGTATAATTAGAAAAAAATGTATGATAAACCCTTACCATCACACTCTGGTGTGGTAATGAAGGAATCATTGAAATCATGAGAAGAAGCATTGGGCAATTGGTTTATTTTTCAGCAGAAAATTCCTATATGTGCATGTGTGTGTGCGTGTGTGCGTGTGTGTGTGCATGTATAAAAAAGTTATATAACTATGTGAAAACTTCAGCAAGGGAGGGAGATTTTATAAAATAAATTAAACATAATTGGGAATCATCTAGATACACTTCTTCCACCTTAGGCGAAAGGAGGAACAAGCTCACTTCTGTGGTCCAGTCTATTTTGAAGACTTCTGCAATATTACACTCTCCCAGTTTTCCTATTATGTTCTGCTGTGTTACAGTCCACCCCAGTCAATTAATGTGTCGCTTTTTTGCCATTGTGAGTCTTCAGCACAGTCCCTTTCTACTGTTGACATTATTCCCCAGACACATTGCACCGAGAGTCCTTTCTGGGCAATTACCATGATGAGACATTCAGCATTGGAATAAGAATTACTTTGAATAAGCAGACATCATAGTTTCTAAAAGTTCCAATGTTGATCTGATTATTTTGCAGAGAAATAGAGCCAGAGGAAAATATCTTCATTTATATCTATAGAGTGCCAGAGCCAACCAGGAAACTCTGTAAGTAATGCTTAATGCTTAATAATTATAAGCTATGGAGTTTAAGATTTGTGTTTATTACTCGGGACGTCTATGTGTCGCATTTCGGGAAGACTTAGAGTCACATATTCATTACCCTCTGTGACCAATATGTAGTTGACTACAAAGATCTGCTTCTCCACACGATTGCTCCAGCCTGCAAACAGTACTGAAGGCATTTTGGAACCAGAAAACCCCACATCTCAGTGCCTTAGTTTTCTCTTCAGATATGTGTCATCACCAAACTCTACAAATGGTATTGCAGTACTTCATGGAGGTCACTTTTCCAGAACTTTCACCCTTTCCATATTCCTTTTCTAAACTCTTTCTGTATGATCCAGCTCTTATTTGGAAGCCTCAAAAAATGAACCTAGAAATTAAGCTAGGTTTTACCTCTTCTGACCAGAGTACAAGCATTTCTTCTGCATGACACACTGCCTTCTTGTTTAGAAATCCCATCGTGAATTTTATATCTTTCAGAACACCATGATTTATGCTCAGTTTGTGATCCACACTAATCCCAAAACTAATTCTGAAAAGCTGATCCTAACCAACTTTCCTGTATTTGGTTACCTGATATACCTGCTTTCTTGTATCATTTGATTTTGCATCCATTTTTCAGGCTGTATTACAACTCGTCAAAATAATTTTGAATATTAATCCCATTTTTCAGCACCTTTGCAGTCAGTCCAGCTTCATATAACCTGAAAATATTGCAGGCAAATATTTCCCATAAGGTTCATATCGTATCACATTAAACTAGACCAAAAAGGTAGCAAGATCCGTGCAAAATGTTAATCAGCATAAATTTGCATTTTGACAGGAAATCCTTCTTTTGATGACCTGCATGTATTCATCCTGCCAGCTTTTGTAGTGCTGTATAGATTCTTCAAGCAAACTGTGTTTCCACGGCATTCTTATGAAATGTCCTATGACACAGCAACAAAATCCCTATTAAGTATTTATCATTATCCCTAAGATTAAGTATCAAGAAAGTTCCCAGGGTTATCTTATAAATTATACACCTAGGCTGTAAACACAGTCTTTGTAGAGTATCTATAATTGTGTGGAAGCCTAATAATACAGAATTACAGAATTTATTCTTGCTATTGACTTCACCATTCATCCCCTCGAAGGTTATATACAGATTCACGTAATGACCTCAAAAGAATGTCGTTGGGATAACTGTGGGATATTCTATGAAAATCCAGAGAAGATGCTCCTACAGCCATATGGTGTAGTTCAAGAAGTCTGTGTTGCATTGGCTGGTCATGTTCCAGAACTTTAGCATACCCTACTGTACAGATACGTTGTGGAATAAGGTGGGTTTAACATCTGTATGGCACTCGTAGAGCAGTGGCTGAGCTGTTCCAGAGATGCTCAACTCCACCAGCATTATGTAAGTGTCTTACTGGTGATAACAAATAACGTCAGTGCATTCAGGCTTTGCTTTAACTTTGCCTTGAGTCTAAGAAACAGGTTCACTTTTCATTTGTCTTCATTGAGGGTGACTCTAACAGGTAATGACAGCTGGCAAACAGCAAACAGCAATAAAGACAAAATAATATTCTGAAATGGGAATTATATCAACACCCAACACTGCCGAAATTGTGCTTTGCTCTAAAGACACCCAGTTCTTGGATTTTCCAAACATTTGTCTCAGCATACAACAAACGGTGTAAGAAGAAAATCTTAATCCCCCTTCACCTTCCACAAAAATTAAACAAACAAACAAACAAACAAACAAACAACAACCCTGTTGCTCTGCCTTCCTAAAGGACAAGGTTTCCTAAAAATGTTGTCCAGGCACAGAAAAAGAAGGTAAGGAATGTGGCTGAATTCTTCCAGAAACAGAAGTCGCTAGTGGGAAGGATGTGGGCTTACCAGAATTCATGCCAAGTTACGGAAGCCTACATTTTCACAGCTCCCTATCAAACATAAACATAACATTAATCAAGGTGTGAGAAAGACATATTGCCTCTATAACTGGGGAGAGAAGGAGTTTGGTCATCAGAAATTTCGTAAGTCATGGCACAAGGTGATAGGAAAATTATGAGGCTTAAAAATATTAGGAGTATCTGGGCTTTTACATTTTATCCAAAGTGCAGATTTGTTTTCATTCCTGAATGTTTTTACATTTTCATCAGATATTTTAGTGTCAGGATTAGTAAGCATACAGTTTAGACACTGTTTTAATGAAAACATAACCTGAAATTAGGCAATATTTGGGGAAAAAAACCTGTTGGTTGGAAATCTGTTTCCCTGCTGACATTAAAAACTGTCAACATAACTCCATGATGATGCAGAAATTTAACTTTTGTACATTTTTATTACATTCAGAATACCAAAGATAACTGGATTTATTCACAGAATGGCTGTCATTGAATTCAGTTTTCTGGTACAATTTCCTTCCCATATAAACCCATAAAAAAATATGATGGCTGAAACATTAGGACTGCTTAAAGCAGAAGCTGATGTATCTCCATACAGAAAGAACAGATAGATTGCAAACTGTTTATGTCTTTTACATTTTTTACTGTATTAATAAGGAAACACTGTGATTACCAATCAAAAAAAGACTCAGGAGTGCTGCTTGTAAAGTGCACTATTATAAAGATTTATATCTGTATCTGGGGAGTAATATAGAGCATTGATATTTTAAGGAGCTCAGTTCAAAATCTCTTTATTCAATGAAAGCCCATGAGAGTGAAATATATTTTTCCTGGGACAGCATCATTGTTTGTTTATGATAGGAGCTATAAAAAAAAGTGGTTTTCCTAAAATTATATGTATGTCCAAAATGTCTCAGAATTAGTTATAAGAGAATTTTCTTGTATTTAACCGAAATATTTTAGAACATGGCATTAGGCAGTCCAAAAAAAACTCACGTCCTGGTCCCTACATTTGTTTGTCTGAACAAGAAGATATTTGTATTCAGCATATATTTAATGAACCAAAATGTACTCCTCAAAATACTTAAAGATGACAGCTTTACATATATTTAAAAACACAAACCACTAAGAGAAGAGCATGAACCAATCTTCCCACTGGTGCTTGCAAGGAGACCACAGGGAATTCATCTTTCTGGAGACACCTTGCTCTGCAGGTTGCATGTGTACATCCTTCTGGCTACATTCGGTCAACCTTTTGCAGGACCTGAACTTGTTCTTTTTGAATCAAGAGATGGTTCCTAATATTTACTTACCATAGCATTATCTCTTAGAGTAATTGAACCAGGAGCTATAACATGATCTAGTAACCCACAGCAATCTTTCCTAGTACTTAGTTAACAGATGCCAACAAGTTGTATGTAATCTAAAATAATTCTTCTTTCGCACAATGAACCGTAAATTTATATGCATGCTTGTCACAGCAAAAAGTACCATGGCAGTGATGTGTTTATGAAACGTTTGTGATAAATACTACTGTATTTATTCTGTTAATACAACAAAAGGTGTAGCAGTTTGGGGTTTTGTGCCTGGCTGACTGCAATGCACCTGTTCCATAAAGAATCAGGAGAGCTCCTGATCTTTTAAGAATCTTTAGGAATCAAAAAAATTATATTAAAAAACACTTTTCTAAATCCTTTTTCATTTTCAATATAATTTTACCCTTCTTCTGGAGAGCAATATGTCTGCTCTCTGCCTGCTTCAAAGATCTTCGGTGGGTATTGAACCAGTTCCACCATTCTCTTTGCTTTAGGTCACATTTGATGTGCAGTCTGGGAGAATACCAGGCCACACCATTCCAGGTCTGTTTTGGCACAAGTAGGTACCTGTTATACTCTGGAAGAGCACTGTATAGCCAATCTATGAAGTTCATCAAGAGAAAAATTAAAATGCAGTAATAATTTAATTCCTTTCTTCCTTCCTTTTAATTGTTAAAATGTAATCTCTTGGCCGTACTGTTGTCCTTAGGGTATGATATATATCAAATCCATGTGTGTGTAAGTGGATTTTTTAAATGTACTGTGAAAAGTAGCAAGGCACTGAGATCAGAATCTAAGCAAGTGAAAAATAAGAGGCATAGGAACTGACAGCATAAATCCAAAGTTTATCATATAATTCCCAGATCCATGTAGCTGGTCCCTAGGAACATAAAAAAACCCAACAGTACAAAGGAAAACATTTTCAGATGTATTTCCTTTTTTTTTTTTCTAAAGATCCTGCTGAAGAGGTTATATCTGGCAGTGGGGAGCTTTTTCTCTTATCTTCAGTTCCCACAAGAACCAAGCTTGAACATCAGAGCTCCCTAAGCCTAATAAATGAGAGTATTCTTGTATGCTTTATCTTTTTTTTTTCTTCCCCATAGCCATATGATGAGGAAATAAATATATGATCTTGTTTTCAAAAGAGGCTATTATATTAAACTAAGGGCATGAGCCTGTCCCATCCCCTTGGGCTCTCACCTAGACCTGTGTGGCAATGTGCAGTCACAGGAATGCGCAAAGGGTGGCTACTGCTCTCCTTGGAGCAATTGCTCCTGGTCCTTGCTTTAGAGCTGGAAGGCAAGCGGCCTCTCTGCAACTTACTGGTGGTGCCTCCACACAGTCACTCTTGTTCTGATTAGTCCGACAGAATGGGGTGCGTATCACAATCAATTTCCATAAATATTCACTTACGCCTCTTTTGCCTTCATTTTCCACAAACATGCAAGTACTTGACTCATGTTCACATGAACGCTCCCAGAGAGAGAATGTTAAGCTTACATGCTTGAGCACTTGCTTACAGTAAATTTTAAAATAACCGAGTATGCAAGTCATAAGATGGGAAATAGAGTGTCTTTGCTGGGCCCTGGCAGAGAGGCATTTAAATAAACCAGGCAAGTACCTGCTTATGTCCTTCTCATCTACAATTATGTCTGCACAAGCAGTTTTATTTGGAACAGTGGGCTCGCAATTTGCTCTTCCACCGTAGTTCAATGGATGTGGCATGGAGCAAGAAACGTACAGCACTGAGTCTCTCTTTCCCCTAGAACAGGAGTGAGTCTGTTCTGTAACCCTTGCCGCATGCTTTGAGATTTTTAGACAAAATACATTGTATAAGAGTTATATAATATTACTGAATGTTGCTTGAAAAAGTCTTCCATATTCTTCTGCAAATGGTCATGGACCAGGAAGAAACACAGATAGTCAAAAAAGCATATTTTTCCAAATGCTAGTGGTATTTTCCGAATTCCTGAGTGCTCAAACTGAAACACTAAAGTCTGAATGCAACCAATCAGCCTCAGTTTTTCTATTTCCTTCAGCAAGGCCATCATTTCATTTCTGGCTTATATACATTTCTTTATTTCCTAAGGTTTAGAAAAGTTAGAAAGATGAGATTTGGACACGGGAGGTAGAATTCCAGATGGGAGAAGAGAGGTTTATCAGATGAAAGAGAGAAAAGCCAACAGAAAAACTGAGAAATGAAACATGCAAAAGAGCCACTAGCTTGAACATGGACACATGAGGCCAAATTTGTCCTCAAAGCATCTCTGCTCTTTCAGACCTGATGGATTAAGCCTGCTATTTGGTTGCTGAACAATATGCACTAGCAGGAGAACTACTAGAAATGGAGCATAAACAATTTGCTGAGAAGTGGCTGTATTTGCTCTGAGCTGTAACTGGTTCCACAGACACCACATAAAAGAAACCCACATCAGTGTCTGGCAGTTTATCTCACCCTGAGCCAGCCAACACATTTTCTCTCCGAGCCCCAACGTGTCCGTTGCACAGAGGAAGGACACCTGGGGGTTCTGACCTTAAAATTAGATCTGCTGCACTTGGAAAAACCCTCATAGCCGGGCCTTTCTTATTTACCATCCAAATGTTGCTGTATCTCTGAGCTTTGCAGACTGCTCAGGCCTCAACAGACTGTGAGAAAACTGAACCCAATGTGAATTTGCAGTAACTCGCTCTGCAGTGCTTGATTCCCCTGCCTCCTGCAGAATGTCTCTGAGGACTCACACACAGCCACCATGTAGATCAATAACTTTACAGTACAAACAGACGGAAACTTTCCCTTTTGGGAACAGGATAAGGCAAAGTCAATTAATGTACAACAGAGAGATGAGTAATTGAGCCAGGAGTATTTTAATAGGATATACCAATCCAGCATTTGCATTTTCAAACTGATATGTACCTCCTGATCCAGAATCACTTGAAATCAATTTTTAAAAAATCATTCTGAGGCTGGGAGAAATCATTGTCACTTTTTAGATCTTGAAGAATGCTGTTTCAAATATCCAATACAAAATTTAAACATAGGACTCCACTCACTGCGTTTTCTTTTTTCATTTATGTGTAGACTTGCAGTGGCATAGCCCAAACTTCCCAGGCATACATACTCAGTTCTCAGATTTGGACTTCAAAAATACCAGGGTTTCTGTGCCAGAGCTTGACTCTTCAGTGACCAATATGCAAACACTGAGAATTAAACAAGTAAATTGGCAGCAACTGCCATCAGAAGTCAGCATTTCATATCACGGATTCTGAGGTGCCATAGGAGTTTCCTTCACTTCCTACACTATCTCAGGCACGGTTGTACAAGGGAGAGAGATGCTTTTCAAGGCCTTGTTCTCTGTTGCAGAACATCTAGCTTCTGTGAGATGCCTGCTTGTCTTAAAGCCCCAGGAGCCGTGGTGAACCCAGCAGTAGCAGCTCAGACACTCTGAGGTTGAGATGCTTTGGGAAAGAGAGAGAGGTTCTATGTCAATGTGTGTGACAACAGCAGTATTCATTTTCTGATTGCTGTGGGAGGATTCGTGTTTAAGTCATGATCGGTTTTGGAGATGTGCAGAGAATATTTCATTTTTTAGAGGGGGACTGTCCCAACTGTGAGAGAACAGCACTGTGGAGGAAAGCATAACCCATTCCCTGGTCTTTGACCACGCTGCGTGTGAGAATTCCTGCACTGCTCCCACCTTCAGCTTTTATTTGTTTGCAGCATTTTTTCAACGCTCACCAACATTTTCAGCAGCTGTCTGTGATTCCAGCTACAGTTTGATGCTAAATACAGTAAGTATCTGGGAATAGTAAACATTTGCCAGTAAGACAGGAAAAACAAAAAGATTTAGCAAAGAACCCTTAATGAGAACCATGGGACATGTTACAACTCTGCTGAGGATGAATGTGCTTTGCAAAGGCATTTGCATATTGTCACTCCTCCCAGTGTGGCTATTTCCTTAACCTCTTTTTAGATTGCAAACACGATAGGGCTGTGCAAATTTCATCGAGGCTTATCCCAAATTGAGGATAAAATGATCAATGACTAAAACATGACTCAGGCAAAGGAGACTTAGGGCCTAATTTTCTTCCAACTTTTAGTAAATTTATGCCTGTATAACAATTCTACTGACTTCTGTGGTGTTTGCTACATTAATGTAAGCAAAACCAGAAGCAGACTCTGACAGCTTCAAACTCATCCCATGTAAGAAGTCAAATCAAGGAGCTTGTGCTTGTTTAGTCAACAGCTGAATTTGATCCTTAGCTTGCTAAGAAACTATATAAACTATATGCCTCTCTAAACTTTAAGGAAAGTCCTTTGAAGTCAGCAAGCATCCAATTGCCTTTTGTGGTATTCGTGAAATGAAGAGGACCAGAACTGTCAGGGATAAAGATGTAACCCACTCTATTCAATATGCCTAATTATCACAAAAAATACACCTCACTCCCTTCTGTTTATGACCCATAAATCACACAAATATGAAAGGAGGACCATACCCTTTACAGGAATGGAGGAAATTTCAAAGGTAGTTCATATAAGCAGTGACATCATATATTCCGCTAATGCAATTTACACAATTTAGTTGGCAAGAGATATTAGAGTCCCACAAATGCAAAATGATTTGTGTTTGAGGACACTGGAAGAAAACTTTCTGAAGTGGTACCAGGTTGTGGGTAAGCGGAAAGGTAACACTGCATTAAGCAGTCACTGACCAAAGGTTTTGAGAGGTCTTTAAAAAAGCTGCCCTTAGCTAAGGAAGCCCATGTTGTTTAGTTTCCCAAATGTCAATGAGACAAGAAGGAGTTTAGAGTACAGGACAGGGGCTTTTAAACCTTGTAGGGCTTTGAAGTGTTCATTGGAGGCACCGGCAGGAGGAAGCGCCTGGAAAGGTTTACACTCCCTGAAGTCAGGGTTTGTGGAAAGAACACTTTGTCTAACCTTTAAGGGTTAACTAGAAAGAGGTTACATGTAGGCTGCTTTACATAAATCTTTCAGCAGTACAATGTGTACTGTGTACATTCCTGGCTCCAGGGAACTTCAAGAAAAAACTTCTTTGAGTTACAGAAAATCACCTATTTTCTTCTATATATTCCAAGCTGTACTGTGAAATATAATTCAAAATGAAAAATACTGCTTCTACACCACATCCTCTGACATGTTAGCAGAGGAAATCTACATTTGTTCCTTTGTTATTAGAGACCCTGGAAGCAGAACCCGACTTCATGAGTTTTGTGGTGATTGTTTGAGATTCGTAGCTTTCTTGGCACTGGGACTGATGGCATCCTTCCATACTTAAAAATTCCTTTTACTGTTGAATGAAATGCAACAAGTTGTCAGTGCTAAAATATTGTTTTCATGTCCATCACAAGAAGGGTTATTTTTCTGCACATTTTTGAGTAGTCTGGGAAATCAATTGGTAATTAGGGAAATATGTCTGTTAATATACCTATAATGTAATTGCTGTAATGCACTGAGTAAAACTGAAAAGCCATCCTAGTAAATTTTTTGCGCAGAGCTACTTTCTCAATCTTCTTTTTATTGGAAAGACCTTTCATCAATAATCCTAATTGTAAGTGTTTGCTTTAGGCTCCTCCTGCTCCCAGATACATAGTTTGGTTGAAAAATGGCTGCTATATTTTGTGTTAAACCTTCTTGTGGCCTGGCTTTCAGTATGTCTCCTTGAGTAGGTAAACATGACAGAACAAAAGTGCCTGGAAATGCAAACAGTCCCTGAATTATTATGCCTATTACTTTTTATTAGTAGTAAAACTAAAAGAAGCAAGGAACAGTTCTATTTATGCAGAGCAGTTAGAACATAAATAATATTAAAATGTTAAAACTATAAAACTACTTATGCCATATTAATTTAATTCTAATAAAAAGTAGGTTTTGGTCTTGCCTCCATGACAGCAAACGTGGTGCAGCTTTGCTTTCATCCAATATTTATACTCAAAAACATTTTGGTTTAGGAAATAAACTAGTGATAAAAAATTACAGTCTCAGAATATTGGGCTTTGACTAGTCCCCTGCTGCCCTTTATACTATGTTTCAGTAAAATACAGTACATCTTGCTGTTTTATTTCATTGTTTGTGGCCCATGCAAAATCCTATCGTCCAGCTGCCCAACACAAATGAACAACAAATCAGAACAACCAGAAAAGCACAGTGACTGATTAAACTAGGTCAGAATTTTTGCCTGCACCGTTAGAAATATGACTTTATTCAAATTTTCGGTACATGTTTACATCACCTTGAATGGCACTGAGGAAGCCTGCTGATGGAGCGTTTCATTTTTAAGTGCTACAGACAAGCAAATCATGCCAGCTCTCCTTAGCACATATTATCAAGTTGTTTGGTTCTGTTGATTTTTTTTTTTAATTATTCCAAATTAGCAGGGTGATCCTGCATGGGATTAAGCAGCATGTACATGAACGAGAACTACCGTTCAAAGCAGACATTTGACCTAGATGAGCTCATTTGGACAATAAAGTCACCTCCAGGCACCCTCACTGCAGCATCAGGGCACCCTAAAACAACAGGCTCCCTCCCAGCGTATCCATGGTACTCTAATCCCCCTCCTCACTGCAGCATTTTGCTGTCAGCCTCAGCTCAAGCCTTCCTCTCCTGTCTCAGCATCTATGATCTGGAAGAGACCAGAGACTGGCCAAGCAAACTGTGAGGTTATACAGGGGTGTTGCACAGGCAGCTGCTGTTTCTCATCCAATCCCTCGGGGTGAAGAGTCCAAAAGACTGGTTACCTTTGGAATAGGTTTTTGGGGATCTTTTACTGCAAGGGGGGAAGAATTAGCTGCCTCACCTGACAAAGTAGTATAGGGAGTCACAGCAAGTGGACTTTTACTTTTCCCTCTTTAAAGAATATTCTTGGACAGACAGAATTTAGCCATAATTTCTTCATGTTGTCAACTCAAACTTTAGGAAATTGACTTCACACTCAGAAGAACTAAGGAAATTGGGTTTTATACTCATCTGTGTCTT
The DNA here is from genome assembly GCA_013397725.1 of Rhagologus leucostigma. Taxonomy (NCBI): domain Eukaryota; kingdom Metazoa; phylum Chordata; class Aves; order Passeriformes; genus Rhagologus; species Rhagologus leucostigma. The sequence continues at coordinate 816,778 of VZTD01002787.1, read as the reverse complement.
CCTTCTCTCAAAACTTCTCCCAGCACCAGACTCTTCGATTCTCTTATGTCTCCTGTCTCTATCAGGCAAGAGACAGCACTTGCTCTGCTTCTGGCTATAAATCCATCTCCTGAGAAACAGGATAATGCCTGAGTTTTAACTTTTTTGACTTTCGGCTCAGCGCAATCATTCAGCTGAGGTCCCTCTCCAGTACCCAGACAATTTCCGTGAAACTTAAAAAATGCAATAATATTTCAGATCTACCCTTCTATCAAATTTGTTTGAAACTGGCAGCAAGCTCATAGGTCATTAGGAGGCTTCTGATACAGAGACAGAGCAATTTCATTATTCCATTAGCTGGAACCCTGTAATCAAACCCTCTGCACAATCATGAGACTTGTTTACATGTCATAAGACTTTGGAAAATAATAGACCATAGGTTCTTTCCAGTTGCAGCATGGGATGAAAATAAAGACAAATATTACGCTGAAAAAAAATTTTAAATGAGCAGCTAAAATAGCAAAATATTTCAGATCTAATGATACTAGCTTGGAAAATACACTTATCGCCTATCAAAAAAGGCTTTAAAAATACAGGAAAGCTTTTTGGCTTAAGCAATAAAGTACAAGAGAAGCTTGAAAGCTAAACAAAATATATCTGTACCCTTCAAACAGAAGAAATCAAGGGAAAAAACTGGATAAACTCTGTCACATTTTATATAGCCACAGTTCTAAAGGAAGTTTCTAAAATTGTACATAACTCATATCAGGTAATAAAAAATGACAGCTCTGATGGGTTTTTTAAAAGTTTCCCAGGGGAAGATGTCGAAAACTACAGCTTCATAAGTCTGATATCATTAGGGTCAAAATTGGTACAATCAATAATAAGGAACATGGGCAGTAGAGGTGTAAATAAATATGATACATTGGGACAGCTTCTGCAAAGGGAAATCATACCTCAACAATCCATTAAAATGTAATGAGAGTGTTAACGGTAGTAAGCGATCCAGCTGAGAAAGTATTTTTTGATTGAAAGAAATAGATTTGGCAAGAACCTTCACTGAAAGCTTTAATAGACATTAAATCAATGTGGAATAAAACTCAAAGTACTTTGATGACTTAATAATTGGTTAAAAGACAGGAAACAAAGAGTTAAAGTAAAGTAGGGGTTTGCTCTTAAAGGAAGGTTACCAGATCCTCAGGGACCCACGGGCAGACCTGTGTGTTTCAACATATCATAAATAACGTGAAACAGGAAGAGAGTGGAGAGGCTGGGAAAGTTTGCTAATGACACAAAGTTTTTCAGGATCCTCAGAACTGAAACAGACCAAAGAGTTACAGAAGATTCTTACAATGCTGAGGGACTGTACAGCGCAGTATCAGCAAAACTAAGCACTCACCTGCACGAAGTCATGAACAAGCACAAAAAAAATCTTAACTACACAGCCAGAAGTATAGGCTTTTCACTAGTATTGACACTAGGAAAGATTTCTTGGAGTAATCTTGAATACTACTTTAGAAATGTCTGTTCAACATTCAGCAATACTCCGAAAGGCCAGTAAAATATTAGAAACGCTTAAGAAAGAAATAGCAAAGAAAACGGGAGCATTATTCTGCCTCTGCCTTGTTCACCTGTAATTTTGAATGCTGCACATATTGAATATTTTAATCAGCCACCTCAAAAAAGTTACAGTAGATTCAGAAAAGGCATTGTGGATAGGGACAAAGCTGATCAGAGGTGTGGAGTGAGTGCCACATGAGAAGGGAGTAGATAGAGAAGGAGTTTTCAGCTTGGAAAATAAATGACTGAGAGGAAGAGCAATAGAGAGACATGAGCAGTGTAGATAAGGTGATCAGGGAAAGGTCATTCACTGAATGACTCTGACAAGTAAAACACAAAAGGGAATGTACTTTCCCATACTTAATTACATCATGGAATGTAATGAGGAAAACATAAATGAGTTTTAAAAATCAGCTGGAAAATTAATTGAAGAAAAGTCCATGACGGGGATGCAATCTTCTCCTCAAAACGCTAAACCTGACACCAAGTTTCCATTCTTTACTTTCCTTCATTACATTTCCACTCCTGTCTCTAATCAGAGTCAGGACACTGGCCTTTTTTCCACTTTTATGTTAAACAGCAGAAAGTGAATATTCACCATAGGCAACAAGTAAAAGGACCCCTAAATCTCCCACCACATCCTCTCCTTTTCCCATTTCCAGCAGTCCATCCCACAGTATCGTCTTTACCTCTCCCCTCACTTAGCACCTTGGAAAGCAGCAGCATTTTTACTCTGTAAGGAGAGCACTATGCACACTGGCTGGAATGATCTCTCATCACCTTTAGCTGATATTCACCAAAAAAAATCAAAAGTTGTTTGGAGGGAACAGATGGTTAGATTGAGGATCACATTAGCCGATTAATAACAGCAGCCTTACCAAGCCAGTCTAAATAGATGGTGAATCTTCAGAAATCAAATTAACTTACACTTCTGCACGGCTTTAAGAACAGAGCATTAGCCTTCTCATTTAAGTTTGCCTCTGATCACGAGAAGAAATCTCCTCCTGGTTTACAAGAACAAAGATGGATTTTTCCACACAGATCTTTCCCCTTCAGTCACTTCAGTCCTAATGCAATGTATGAAGTTTTTGGTCTGCATCCATGTAACTTGGTGCAACCATATTGTGACAGCTTTCCAGTGTCAGGAGTTGGTGCACTAGTTAACGTTACAGAAAATGACCAAGATGCTTACTCAAAAACACAAATATACAGCCCTCTCACCTGGCACGTACTGCCTACTCTGTAGAAGGCCAAGGACCAGGCTCTTTGTCTTTCTTGCCGTGTTTGCTCAGCACCTGAGCCCTGGTTAGGCAGCATACAACAAGAGCATCTATCAATTATTTCATCTGTCTCAAATGTCTTAAAAAATACAGAACTTCCTTTGCCCACTAGATGTGACAATAACAACGAATGCTCAAAATAATGCAGAACTTGAAATTTCTAAAGCCAGTTCTTTAAAGATATAAAAAAGTAAGAAAAAGCAGACCAGCCTTCACCAGTGGCCCTATGCTGTACTGCAGACCATAGGCAACTGCATGAGCAGCATTGCTGACAGACAGCGCTAAGCCCATCAGCTCTCAATTCATGCCTACTATACACTCCTCAGGGATAAAAAACTAAAAAAGCATGTAAGATCTGCAACCCTGAGGCTTCTCTTTGTGACACCTCTGCTAGTTCTTCCTCTTTTCTTGTGTTGTAGCTACACACAGAATCATTTTCACGACATGGTGGAAATTCCCAAGCTCCAAGTAATCCTATTTTGCTTTATCTGTCCCTTCTTATTTCTGCAAGTCTTTGGGGATTCTGAAATAACTTTCTGACAATTTAAGTCTCCTGGTTTTTGGTTTTCAGTTGAAAAAAATGGTAGCAGTTGATAACTCATACTTGATTCGTTAGTGCTGCTCTGTAATTTCAGAGTGCTAAATAGAGATGAGATTGACTACAGCCTACATGAATTGATATTCCTTAGAATTTTTCAGTTGTGGCTCTCTACAAATTCACTGGATAATAGGATCAGTAGTGTTGCATCCACAACCTTACTTAAAAGCTTGAGCAGTGCAAATTCCTGACAACTATCCTATATCCAGAATCAGGCATTTATGAACTGTGTGTGAAGTGTATAGACTTGATATGCAGTCTCTTTTCTCTCTCTAGTAGAATATCCCAGAGAAAGAATAAGAATAAAAATAGCAATTAAGGACAAGTACAAGGATTTTTCCAGCCAATATAAACAAATTAATGCCAATTTTTCCTGTGCCACCAGTTGTTTGTTTTTTTTTAATTTGGTCTATATTTCTGGCATAGGAAGATTTTATAGCTTTCTCAGTTCACTGTAATGCCATTATACAAGGTCATGTCAGAGGTCCATCCTTCCCAATACCATATCTCCAACACTGAATAATGGCAGATACTAAAAGAAATGATATGAGAGATGGTTGAGCTGATTCCCTGGTATTTAAAGGCTTCTTGAACCGAACGTTGCAACTGATGACTGTGGTAGCACAATCTCTTTTTTAACCCATCTACACTTCTGGCTTTCATGCCATACTGTCTCAAAGACACAAGCCCAGTATAAAACACTCTAGTCATCCTCTGAGATTTTTTCCAATGTCTAAACTACGTTGGTATGTTCTTTCTGATACATATATCTGAAACACCTTAGGAATCATGTTCTTGATTGTTTAAAAATTCCCCCACATCTCTCGCCAAGAATTAGTCCTTAAAGTACGTACTGGATCTTTCTAGCAACTTTCTCTACCCCCATCCCCATCCCCATCCCCATTTCTTTCCAAGGTAGCATTTTACATTCTGCACCACATCCAGCACCTCACAGCACCCAATCTCCCATAAGCTTCTCCTTATTTATTACAACCAAATGGTTTACTGTGATAGATAAATATGGGTAGCTTTGTCAAGCAATAATTTTAGGATTTCCCATAACGTCTCTCAAAGTGTCTCGACCCAGATTGAGGGCACAATCTGGTTCTTATCAGAGAGACTGAATGCCTTGAGAACTAAAACAGACTCTTCGGATTTAGGCAAGTCCAGCTCTCCACTGTTTCCACCTTCTTTTTGATATTTTCTTCTGAACAAATGCTTTTGTATTACATTTTTAATTGTGGTGCAGAAGTCTTCATACTTCTGTGGTACTATTTCATAGCAGAGCCTCCTCTGCCTGAGCTAGCAATGTACTGACAACATCAATTCCTCGAGAACGAGCGACTGTTGGAATAAGGCCATCTCCCAGCTGCCTTCTTTCCTGTTGGTCCCGATTGCTTGCAGCTACAGACTGAAGAACTGTTTAAACCTTCCCTAGTTATCTTCCACTTTTGAAAAGAGTTTGAACTCTAATAGGGTTTTAATTGTTCCATTCTTCCAATCTGGCTGTTTCCTCAAATTGCTTAACTCTGGATATGAGGGTATTTCGAGGCTGACAAAAATCTTCCGTGTTCTGCTTCTGACTTTTAGGTGATCAGCAATATGTACCACAACCTGCTTTTATAACAAAAAGTTGTGGTTTGTGACAGGCTTTCCTCAGTGTACTCTATCATCTCCTCTGGAAACAGTTTCTTCAGCCAGGGCATTTCCCACAAGCACCAAAATACAGAAAATGATATAGGTCCATTTTCTTTGCATTGGGAGCATGACTAGAAAAAGGGCTTGTATTCTTCCTTCTCCTGTCTCCTTACATTAAAATTGAGTCCAAACCAGAAAATATACATGGGTGTCAATCCTGAGCTGCCAGAATATAGGGCATGTCTCTAGCTTTACTGACAACCTTACCACAGCCAAGACACACATTCCCACAAGCACGCTCACAGACAACCCTCTATGTTTTTACCATATACAGGTTACTGTGGGGAGCTGGATTAAGAAGTGATTTTAAAGTGCCCATGCACTGGTCTCTCTAAGTGCCTCTACTCAGAAGAAGAAACTGCTTCTTGTAGATCAAATACAACAATGGACAAATTTTTAAGGACTCAGAATGCCCAAAAGACATCAAATAACCATTAAAAATCTAAACATGCTTTCTCAGGCTCTATTTACTGCTGTTGTGAAATAATTTCATACAAAATAGGCTCCACAATTCCAAAATTAAAACTAAAAATAAAGTTTTTAACAGCTCTTTCCCCTGAGATAATCCCTGGAGAACGACACTTGTGTTTTTTCTTATGTAGTAAGCACTGACATGATCCCTTGCTTGCTTGAAAACCAAACATAAATGCCTCACTTCCTATTCATAGGTCACTTCCAATGAATATGTCACTGTGGGGTACAACACCTGGCTGGTAAAAGCAAGTATATGTCTCAGAGACATTTTGGACACTACTGGTTTTCATCTCAGACCGCTGGATTGGCAAAAGACATCAACTTTTGTCAATCTTACTTGAAGTCAGGTTCTTATATATACACGTCTCTGGATCTGAAGAATGAAATTCTGGAACTTACAGCAAATACAAATCAGATTTCAGGTTTAAGGAGCAGGCTCATTGCCAGGAATCACAGGCCTGACTGCTAGAAAATAACTTTGATTCTCTTCACCCAGATTGTGCCCTTGCCCACTGACAACAGCAAGCAGCATAAAATTCACAGCGGACACAGCCTCAGAGGCCTGGATAATAAACCTTCACTGTAATTCATTACTTCTTAAAAATGATATCCTAATGGATGCTAATTCTGTGGCCTTTCCTTCTGTGTGAGGGTGACTGCGGTCTTTGACCAAAGATAAAGCCTTTGCAAAAATACAGTGGTAAGGCTCACACTTTGCTGTAATTCACTTTGGTGCCATGAGTAGATTTCAGGCAAATGCAGCTCTATAAACAAAATAAAAAAGATGGCATTTCAGCAGCAATATGTAAAAAAGATACTGGGTAGAAATACTTCAGAGAAGCAGCCTGCTTAGTTGTAAAATGAGTTTAAATTAGGCTTTAAAAAGGATTGCTAAATCTTGACACATATATGAGCAGCTTATTATCATGCAATTGTGCAGTAGTTGCTTGATCTTGTTACTGATGTGCCACATATGAATAAGTGATTAATTACCACAAAGGCTAAAACAGAGCAGAGTGAGAGTACTGTAGCTCACCCTGAAAGAGGGGCTTAAACACGTTTATTGCCCTTTAAGTGCATTTCATTAAGGCCAATTAAGGACTTTCATGTCTTATTAGAAAAATGAAGTAGATTTATGAGGTTTTCGTAGGCTGGAAATGCTGGGGCTAGCAGATACAAAACTGTGCAGAAGTACAGTGGTTAGAAGCTAAGAAAATGATATAAAGATACACAGAGGAATAACTCCACTAAGGAACCAGATCACATGAAGGTGGTCTCTGTGTAGAAGGAAGGGGGGAAAAAAAAAAACCCAGAGGTTAAAATTCATAACATTTCCTATCAGACTCACTTCCTATAATTTTATGGGCAATTTTGCTATCCAGCTCTCTTTGGGGTCTCATTTCCTTCTGTTCTGTATAAAATTCAGGATGACATGAAGGGCTGCCATTCAGTTGGCCAGAATTTGCTCCCAGTGGGCACACCTTATTGCATACCTGAAAATAAATGCACAGAGCAGGAGGGAGCAGATTTGTTGACCACCACACAGCACAACTCCCAGCAGATCTACATACCTTAATAATGTTTAATCTTGCTGATAGAGATTCAGTCAAGGTTCCTTTATCAGTGTAATTTTAAGCACTGACTCAGAAAAACATATAAACATATGCTCTAGTTAAAGTTGATTGGAGGATGTGTTTAAGTTTTTTGTTGAGTAAGACTGAGGATAAGCACGCACTTAAAGTTAAGCTAAGTGTGTGCTTCAGCATTTTGTTGTATAAAGAACTACAAAGGTGAAAGCCCTGACCTATTCACCTATACTTCTTAGAGTTTCTGTATCTCCTACCTCAAACCAGCGGTTTCTGGCTGCTTGAGATTACTACTATATTCCTTTAATTAAAAAAATAATTTAGAAAAAAACCAAATCCAGAAAACTATTGAGCAGAAATAAAACATTTCTATCTGAATAATCCATGTATATTCAGATCCACAGGGCTCAAGAAATGAAACATGAATGCTGACCTTCTTTTCTTAAATCATGCTGTTCTTAAGGTAGCAAGAAGGAAAAGAAAGGAATGGAGTAAAAAAACTCAGCAGCATGGTCTGAGGACAAAGGCAAACTTTGCTTTGATTCCGCAGAGTTCTGAAGGTTTGCGTCACAGCCTTCATCTTATTTGAGCGCAATTTAGTCTATAGAATTTCCTTCCTTGCTTTATTTTGAAAGAAAACTTTCATGGGAGGTTATAGAGTATGTATCATTATCCTTGGGGACTGTGTCTGTTTCAGCATCATCCAAGTTTCTAGGTCCCACACATACAGTATCTGGGCAGCTTTTTTACATATTATATGTATTTATGAATTTTTAAAAATATGCATTATTTACTCAGTGGACTGGAATAGCAATGTCAAGTGGGGGAATATGTATTTATAAATGTTTTTAAAATGCACATTATTTACCCCACAGACCAAACAGTTCCAGTCTACCATGTATAGTCTGAGCCACCTAATTAAAAATCTTATGAAACTTCTTTGAAAAGCACTTGCAGTACATATGCAGCAGCAACTTTTGGAGCTTTATTATCTCAACTCTTTTTATTTTTTTTCTCCAAAATACACAAAGCATTTAGACATATTATGGTCTAATCACTTGCCAAATTTCATCTCAAATAGAAGCTATATAGGAATTCTACAAGCACAAAAAAAGCATCAAAAACAGCAGATCAGCTATATTCTGGGGGAGGAGGTATGGGGGGTTTGCTGCACCGATATCATTTTAAAACAAACAAACCGATATTTTTTAATTTGGTGAAAAAGAATTAATTCCCACACTGAGATTTGTCTGTGCCAAACCTTAGCTGCTCCTTTTAATGAGGTTTTAAATAACTTTTTTTCTGCCAACTTATTCTTAAAGGGGTTTGTACCAAAAAAATTGACTACATACTATCTGCATGGTCCAACCACTACTGGTTAAATTCTTCAGGGATGAGAGACCAAAACTACATGTTTTCTAGAATTACATGGTTAAAGAGAAGAGGTAAATGCAACACCAACATATATCTGTCATTTGTTGTCCAAATATAATTTCAAATAAAGATAATGTTTCTATGTTTTGTTCCTTAGGTTGGATTTCCAAAACAAATGATTACTCATACATCTCTTCAGTCTTTGAGAAGGGATTTATTGATGTAAGAAGTGATAAGCATCTGCCTCTGCTGATTTATACCAGAGTTTGAAAGGGATATAAAATAAGTGCAGTGCATGTTGAGGTTAAAATTAAAATCTCTTGATTCTGTCCCCAGCCACAATTCAGAGCACTTCACAGAGCATCCCGAAACCATGCTGCATCACCCTGTTTTTTGGGGTAGGAGGGCACTTCTAGCCAAGTGGTCACAACCTTCTTGAGCATGAACACTAGCTCCCCACAGTAAGCACAGCCAAGACAATCAGTATGTTCTCTGACTGTGGTCATTTGCACAGCCTACAGACATGAAACACCTTAAAAATAGATTTAAAGGCCATCATAGGTTAGAAGTTTGAATGAAAAACTTTAGCAGTCCAGGCTACACAAGAGGCTTATGACTAGTTTATAGGGTTTTATGCAGTTTCAAAATGATAAATGTTTACCTGTGCATACTGCTGCTAGAGTTTGTAGTTGCTGTCAAATGTAGAAAAATAATCCAAACTATATTTAAAAAATTAACTTTTATTTCAAATTTTTTTTTACTCATTTCACATTCCAACTGAAAGCAATTTACTCGTTAGAAATCACCAACAAGTTCTTGTGATAAAGCTTATTAAAACAGCTTGATCATTTTGGGAGGCTGAAATTTTTCTATTTCCTCCTGATAGCAGAAATGTATTCTATAAACAAAGAGAACTGGTTTTAATAATATTAAAATTGGTACTAACTAGAAAATAAATTAATAGACTTTTTTTTAAATGGTAATGACTATATGATACGCCATTTTATTTCTGAGGTTTATAAACTATCTTAATTCTTAAAAGATTGGGAAAGGCATTGTTCAATAGTATTCTGAGTATGAAATTTATGTGTAAATTATCTTCTGACATCTTACTGAAAGCTGGCATTGCAGCTTGGCACAATACCATAGTATAGTTCCCTGATCCAAACAGAATTTGATGAATTGTCGAAAAGCCACTTTTTCTTTGCCTCCAGTCAGAAAGAATAACATGGACACTGGCCTTTCTGAGAGTGCTTCCAGCTCCAAACAGAAATGTTTTTGAAAGTAACTTCTAGTAAAAACTGGAGATGGACTGGATATGTAGTATTTCTGGATGTGGTGGAAGTGCCTGGGTAGGCAACACAATGCTCATGGCAGGCTTTGATAGATGGTGTGACAATGTCTTCGATGCAGTGAGAGCATACCAATGCTACTGGCTGTGCCCACAGGGCATCAGTCACACAGCTGCACTGTGCTGCTCCCTCCTGCTTTTCTGTGTTCCTAGTTGTATAAAATATTAGCGGGTACAAGACACCTGAAGTATGAGCTAAAAGAGAAAAGAATAAGTGCAGGTAGCGTAGTATTGCCTTCATTCCCAGTTGCTCTTACAGCCGTGCTGGTGTTCTGTGGCATGAGATGTCCAGCTGGGACAAGCCATAGTTCCTCTATCCCAGTGTTCTCTTCTCAGAAGTCTCATAACATAATATTTACAAAAGTATATGAGTCCACATGTTGTCCATCACCCTCAGAAACACTGAAGGTCAGGTTGTACCTTCTGAGCAACCTGATCTAGTTCAAGAAGTCCCTGTGCCTCACAGTGGGAGTTAGACTAGACGGCCTTTAAAGGCCCCTTTCAACCCACACTATTCTCTGATTCTTTGATGCCTTGACTGGCCCAGCATCCACAAATGTTGATTCGGGCACATACTTCTTTGTACTCCTTACAGATTTGCTTACCAGCAAGAGGACTGCTAAACAATCCCTTTCTCTATTTTCTCACTAAAAATTCTTTCTTTTAGAAACATTCTCACATAACATCTATAAATACAACTTCGTAAAACTAGAAGGGTTCAAAAGAAGTTTTGGATCAAGCTCTTTTAGCCAGTTTTCCTGCCTTTCTCAACATATGCACATGTGGGTGCAGTGACCTGGAGCTATACCAATCCATAGATAAGCTGGAGAGGACTCTGGAGGAAAGAAATGTCCTTTGAAAATCAGGCTTCAGATGAGTATTGTGTCAGGGGGCAAGAGCCTGATCACAATATAGGGAACCTTTCCCTTCCTCACCCCAGCATCAGGCAGATGAAGTGACAAAGAAGTTTGACCCAGAGACTGATAGGTTCTGGTCAGCTGGTGTTCTCTAAATCCTAGGGAAGAAAGGGAGAAGAATATATATTAATGATTAAGGATTGTTGTCACAAGGTATAACAACATTACACTAATAAACTACAAGAAAAGACAGTTTACCCCTTCAGGCACTCACTAGCAGTGTCTCTATTGTCCTGGAAGTTTCCCCACTTAAATCTCCAGCTGAACTTTTTCTGGGTGTCAAAGCTAAATACTCCCAAAGAGAAACAACCACCTCATGTAGCTCAGCTGTGACACTTACAGTGGATTAAAAATCAGCCAGAGCCCAAGCAGAGTCTTGTAGGCATGTGGGCTAACACAAACCAGAGATGACATTCTTCGGGCCGTTGCCGCGGCCTGGGGGGCTCAGTCGCACAAAAGACATATAAGTGTGTTATCACATTCAACTTGAAAATCTTCCTGGCTGAGAGGAGATGGTTGGGTTTATAGGGCTGAAATTACACACGCTGTGCTCTAAAGCTAAAACCACGCTGTGCCAAGGGAAGGGAGCACCCACCCTTTCTCCACCAAAGAGCATTGCACGAGCACACGCGTCCTGGGTGGAGTCTGCAGGAGAGAAACACATTCCTCATAATCAAGGGTAATTCAGAAGGCAAACAGTGACCAGGAGAGCATGCTATCCAGCAGAAGCCTAATCCTGAACCCAGCTCCACAGACGGTTACACAGCCTGCTGCAATGCCAGGGCAGATGCCAGGGAAGAGACCAGCCACAAACCGAACAGACAGACAATCCAGAGCTTGGCATCTGGGTTCTTCAGCTGCCAGCCTTGCCTCATGAGTAGCCACAATGGTTGGCTCTTGTGCAGAAAACAACAGAGGAAGAGGCTAAAGAGGTCTATGTGCCACACTGCCAGCATTGGGAACAGGCTGTGCCAAGTGAGTATTGCAGTTTCATGCACGTGCCAATGTGCTTTGGAACCGCTTTTACATTTTCAAAAGTAACAACAGAATTCCTGCATAAAGCAAGACAAGCTCTAACATCAAGCACAGTTTCCCTTGCTTTTTTAGATTTTTTTTTGTACATCAATTTCTTTTTCACTTCATTTTGTTTGCCTCACATATATACTTCAGACAGCTGTGGCACAGGAATGGCCTTCATGCCTTGCGCTCCATACTGATAAAATATTTGAATCTACAGGAATACATGCACAAATCAGTTAATTTCATAACCAAATGACAAAATCCCAGCTTGTAAGCCTCTGTTTTACAACATGAGCAATTACTCCAAAAGGTAGCTGCATGAACCCCTGTGTCACTGCATGCTGAGGAGCAGCACGGCACTGTGAGTAAGGGGTTCACAACCTTCTTTTTAAAACCTTCTTCTGCCCTGTTTACACTGAACTGACACTTTAATCACAAGGAAATATTTTTTATATAAATCACTACTTGCATGTTTATTTTGTTTGGGAAGTTTTTAGGCTATTAATTTGCCAAATGAGCATTTCTAAAAGTGTGTATTTGGACACGTATATATATGTGCTTTCCCACATTTGCCAGCCAGCGGGTTTATTTAATTTAGGCATTGTTGTTTCCTGAAATAAGTGCATTACTTTGTGTCAAATCAGGATAGTGAGTTCTATTGTTCATATGTGAGCAAACAGCCAAAAGAAATTGAGATGAGGAAGAAGCCTACAAAAGGGCTGGCTGCACCAGTTATCCCCTGAAGGCTTTCATTTCTGGAATATCTTTTAATATAGGAGCCCTCTTCAGTTATAGGACTTCTCTAGATGCTGATTATGACCAAAAGGGATTAGTGTGAGACCTTACAGTAACAGAAAAAGGTATTGTAAATGATCTATGTTGCTTTGGATGGGGTCTACCAGGATGGGGTCTACTAGTGAAACAGAAGGACTGCATCCTGGAGTTGTGATGAGTGGCTTTTGGTTTGACTAAAATGTTGGGTAGAGTAAAATGCCGTTGAAGGCAAAGTAATAAAGGGCTGAAATCCTTCTGGTTTTTTAAAGCTATGCTACAAGCATAGGAATCAGTCTTTCTCCTGGGAGCTTCTAGAAGATACATCTTCGCCTATAAATCTCACCCGCTAAGGGTATCTACAACACCTCCCTCCCCAGAAATTTATTAGCCTACTTAATCATGTTTTCTCTTTGCCACCTTCAAGCTCTTTGCTTCTTCTCCTCTTAGCCTATTCTCTTACCCACTCTGTATTTTTAGACATTTATGGAAGCACTCTGTCAAATCACAGCAACAGATCCGATTTTCAGGGGATGTCCCAGCCATGTTCCATTAATTATATCTGTAGTTTTACAAGTGCTAATAACTATAGCCTTGCCATGAAGCAATTGCACATCGCGTTTTCAGTGGTTTTATTTGCTCAAAATCAGCCTCCTTGTCCGTTAGTGCAATGTGGTGAACTCTACTGATAGCTCTCAGAGAAGACTTAAGAAACTGAATCTCAGCTTTGAATGTAAATAGAACCAAGCTCAGACATATTCTAAAAATCCTACTTCTGACTGATGCTAGAGAAATCACAATATATTCTGAGTCAATAGGAAGCTGTGAAGGATTTTACAAATTTGGTCCATAATGTTTTAAAGAATAATATGGTGTATGTGCTGGCTTTCTAACAATACGAATAGTATTTTTTCTCTGTACAATATACAAGCCCTTTGGCATTTGTTTTCCGTCCCTGAACACAGTTGTTTTTCATTGCCTACCTTTTTATAGCTGTTCTTGTGTCATTATTAATTTTTCCTTTGGGTTTTTTATATAATAACAGGAAAAAGCAGGTGCCCTCCATCAGGTCTTAGTGTGACTATTTGTTTCACCAGTTTTTCGTACCATGCTTCAGAGCAGCTACAGTAAAATAACACGAAACCTGAAGTGAGAGTATTAGATATATTTCCTTATCAACTCTCACCCCTTCTTCCATTTGCTGTAAGGCTGAGTATTGCCCTATGATGAGTAAAGCCCTGATCCTGCTGTCAGTGAATTCAAAGATATCAGCAGTGCAAGCAAGATCAGGTTCTGCTGATCTGCTTTTGAAATTATAAGATCAGTAGATTTCTATTCACATGTATGAGCTTGACTTGTCCAGCTCTGGAAATCCAATGCATGAGATTCATCAGATTAATTGTGTACCACTTTTGTTGCTTTAATTTACTTTTCTCCCTCTGATACATTGGGTACAGGTCACTATTGCATGCAAATGTGGAACTGCCTAAGACAGAGTTTTGGTCTAATATTGTTCAATCAAATGTTCCTAAAAATCTAGTTCCAAGTCCTCAGCTGGTGTAAATTGCTATAACTCAGTTTATCGCCATGACACAACACCATTTTATGAGTGCTGGTGTTCTGACCCCTGTTTTCCAAACACAGATAGCCAGCTAAAATGCTGCTGCAAACAGGGCCCACAATGTTTTCCTCATTCATCACACATGTAAGTGGGAAAAGTGGGACAGATGAGAAGGAAACACTTTACACCATTATTGGTACACAGAACAATGTCTCTTCATCACATCTCAATTTACCAGACTTACCCATGCAGGTAACAAAAGCACCTATCTCAGCAGCCAGGATGGCTGCTCTTTAGTTAGCACACAGCCTTGCACTCCTTGGGATATGGAGGATATCGTGGATTTGAAGTGAGCTGGATAACTTAAGTCTGACTGCAGGTAGTAGGTCCTAAGAGGCACAGACATCGTGAACTACTCAGTCCTCTGTGTTCCCTGGTGAGGCTGCCTTGACCTGCATTATTTCCACACTACCTCACTCTACCCCAATAGACCTGAAGCTCTTCAGTGCAGGGAGCAGCTGTTGAAACAGTGAGCTTTTCCTATTTGCCACTCGCAGGTGACATTCCCTCATTTTGCCATTGCTGGAACAGCACCTGCCAGGAAGCCTTTGAGACGGGCAGGCTCAAGGGCTAAGCATGGGTGGCAGTCTGGTCCAGATGCTGCTGCTGCAGCCCAGGCTTCACGCAACAGTGCCCACATGGTCAGGGCTCAGCTGATGTACCCTGAGTCTTCAGCTGCTGTTCTCATCTATTTCCCTGGGGTGGGACCTGTTTTACAGCATGAGCAAAGTGACGTTTCATTAATTCACACCCTGAGTTTAGCAATGATTTTTGGTCACGTCTCTTAGATGTTATAAGCATGAACTTCGTAATTAATGCAAGATCTTACCACTAAACTGTCTCCTAGTGTGCCTCAGACGTTTTTCCACAACAATCTGAAAATGTCAAACTTACAGTAAGACAAAGAATTACATTGAATCTGGCACAAAACAGATAATTTTGGCTTAAATGGCAATTTCACTTCATAAAATCTACCCCATGTATGAATGGGAATTTTCCCACTGATTTCTGGGACATCATCCTTGATTTTTCAATGATATGTTATACTGTTTATAAATTTATATGCACAATCAAATAATCTCCATTACTATAAAAAAGAGATATTATTAGATCCATAAATTGGCCCTTAAGAGGGTTACATTTCTTGTTGCATACTTTTAAATTGTCCTTTACCTCAGAATTACATTTCATAATTTGATGATTTGATATAAATACATTTCTGTTGAAGCAAGGTTCCCTCTATGTGTGTGAGACCCTGGATTTCTGTATGCAAAGCCCAACTCACCTCCAGGCTTTTAAATACTGTCACTTGCTTAGATAGATAGTGGCAAAGGAAAAGGTGGTGGTAAACGAAAAGGACATGGACGATATGCCATATTTATGGAGCAGGACCCATTTTGAAGATCATGTATATGTCCAAGTCACCTGTACTAAGTCTTCACATCTCTATTGAGATGGTTTAGTATGTTTGCCACCCTTATTTTTAATATATGAACTTCAGCCAGTCTGGGAAAACCATAGCTTCCTACTTTGTCTTTTTCAGGGTAAAGAAATCTGCTTTCCATCAGTAGATAAACTTCGTTAAGGCGAGCAATAAATTAACAATTACAAAATCTATAGAGATACAAATACTTAATTGAAAAATTTACATTGAACCAAGAGCAAAGTAAATTTTAAATTCATGGTACAGACCCTCCCATACGGTTATGCATTAAAAATGGTCATACTATACGATACTCATCTCAAAAAAATCTGCATAGGGTTTTCTTTACCTCCTTCTATCCAACAGATCACATATTGTTACTGAACATGCATAAAACTAAGGGAATCTTGCTTATCTTCCATGAACAAGTGTGATAATCTTATCAATGCTATAGCTTATAAATGTGTTTTATCAGTCAGTGGCAAGTATGCACTAGCAGAGACCTGCCACTACAATCAACAGCAAGATGCTCAATGTAAGATACTAATATAATAAAATCGTATTGGAGATGTTTCTCTTTGTAGCTCCTGAGCCAAATGTTGCTCTCTGTTACACCCATAGAATGTCCATTAAATTCAGTGACCTGAATTTAGACCAGGAAAAACAGAACATAATTTTGGCTTGGAAAATTTGAACTAATTTTACAGTAGGCTAGCAGATACAATAAGTAACTTAATTTGGGGAGGCTCTTCTCTTGTTTCCAGTTTCACTTGAAAATGTTGTCAGGAGATTCAAACTTTGCAAGTCATTGGATTCACATCCAAAATATATTGAATAAGGCAGCAGTACCCTAAAAAGCAGAACTGCAACAACATTCTCCATTCAGAATAATATTTACGTGATGCATTTCTTTGTCTAGTTTTAGCACTTCTCTGTGCAAAATCAAAGCCTAAATATTAAGCTGCACTACATTCCATGACACTTTACTTATGATTCCTTTCTGTTCTCACTTGTCCAGCCATACATATCTCTTCTTTCCCTTTTTCAAGTCAACAATACAAATATTTACTGTATAGTTCACCTCATAGTTTCAGTACTTGTATAGTCCTTACATATTCAATCAAATCCATTCATTCATACTTGTTCACTAGTATTTATTCCTTTCATTCTAAGCTTTGGTTCTCTGCCTGCAGGGGCTCAGCAATGCACTCCTTAATGTACACGTTTCTAGTACCTTCCTGTTTGGACACTGTCCAAGACTGGTATTCATAAAATGTTAATATTTGGTTCAGACGTAGGAGAAACACCTTTAACATCGATCTAAAATTTGGAGCAATTTTATCATTTGATAAAACCAAGTTGAGGTGCACCAGTGACTTACTGGCCCCATTTGTGTTTACTGTTTGGGATGTTTGAGCTCTTCCAAGTACAGCAGCCTAAGTTAAGATCCTGGAACAGTTTTCCCAGGGAAGTGGTCACAGCGCCAAGCCTGTCTGAGTTCAAGAGGTATTTGGACAACACTCTCAGATCCACTGTGTGATTCTTGAGGTGTCCTCCGCAGGGCCAGGAGTTGGGCTTGATGATACTGATAGGTCCCTTTCAGTGTAGGATATTCCATGAATCTATGATTCTGTGATTCTATGATTCTGTGATGGAAAGATGTTGGCTGTAACCGTGCTGTTTTTTTTCTAAGGATAGCTATTTTCCTTAAGTTCATACACAACGGAGCTGTTTTTCAGCTAACAAGTACTGGAGACAGGCTAACAATCATCCCACAGCCCTTTCAAGCTCAGGGGAAGCCCAGGCCGAAGCTATGGTCCGCACTGGGTCACTCTGCACTGGCCACTCCCTTTGCATGCAGGCCTGGCAGCAGGACATGCACCTACACAGCCCTTTCACCATCCGCCCCTTAGCCAAGGAAGCCTTCTGAGAAGACCTTTTGCATGCACTTTATAGCATTTTTCTCTGCCGTACAGGGAAGAACAGCATTCACATACCTGATAAGCAGTCCCACTAGCTCATGCACAGCATTTTCCCTTTAAAAGGAAACCCATCCCTACCACCTTGCAGGCAGCTGTGCAGAACAGCACCCTACGACTCAGGCATGACTGAGCTACTTTCAGTATCAGCCCTGATTATTATCTCCATGAGGAATGATTCCACCTCCACATAAAATAAAAATTACCCTAACTTTCAGCCATAGCATTAGGGAGTGAATCAGTCATATTTTCCCCTTCACATTTCTGAGAACACATAGAGGAAGAAATAAAAAATTAAAAATATTAGATATTGCCTTCTGACTTGACTGCTAACACAATAAAGCAGCATCGTAAACGGAATCATGGAAGTCTGCAGTCTTCATTGCTCCCTTTGCTGGTATTACTTCATGGATATTGGAGCCCTTAGGGAAACTGGAATATGAATAAAGATTTTTTTTTAAATCAGCCGTTTTTTCTTGGTTCTGTTTCTAAAAATAATGCAGTTTGCAAAAAACAGAAGGTTTGGTTTATAACACAAACAAAATTGTTACATTCTGAATGGGTTGTAAGTACCTGATTCTTTGCCTTTTTACTCATCCCTGCTAAAAAAAAAAATCTGCAAATCCATTTGCTAACCAGCTGCACCTCTGTACTGAACAGATAACAACCTGTGCAAGCCAGGCTTTGCTGTGAATCGGTGCTGATAGGCCTGAATCTCATAGCTTTTTTTAAATGCTAATGACAAGAAACATTTCCTAAGCCAAAACGCTCTTGTAGATCTGTCTACTTCTATTATGACTGATATTTGCTTGTAAGTACATAGAACACTTGTTCACTGTGCCTTATCTGCTGTGGTGCAGCATGCTGACCTACATACCATTCAGCACAATATGATGCACAAACATCTTCTAAATAATTTTTCATTTTCGACTTAAAAACAGTAGAGGCAAAATAGGATTGCTGCAAATCTAACAAAGAGATGGCATTATTTCCAAATAAAAATGTGCATTTTTCCAAAGAATTTATTTGTCTAGCAGCATGAAGTTCATACATAGCAATGCTTAAAAAGGGTGTTGAATTGCGATTAGGAAGGAAGGACTTAGGAAGAAGAACAAACCACATCTTTTCCACTTACATAGAATAATTAAGCTAACTTATTTCTCATAACAATTAAAAGTTCAGCCTTTCTGAACCATGTTTTCGCAATGTCACTAAATGCTGCTGATATAAGAATGCTGAAATAAGTGTGATAATAACAATAAAGAATGATGGATAGAAAAGGATACAGTAGCTAAGGGAACAGAAATGATAGTCTATTACCTGCCATTGTCAAGCTAAACAGAAGTACAGTATTTATGATTTTTGCTGTGATGCCTGCTATGTTGTATAAGCCCAGTCTTCATGATGATACTTGTCTACTGAATGAAATAATTAATACATCAGTTTTTATTGTAAATAAATATATGTCTTCCCAGTGGCCAGACATTATTTATATTAACAGTAGCACAGCCTCATATCTATCAAAAGCTTGTAGAGGAAAATGTACTTTAAGAGCTAAATTTTAAGAGTAAAACAGAAAATCTCTGTCAATTCAGAGCATTCCTAATCAATTTATATTCTGAAATGTTAAAGAAGGGCAGAAAAAGAAGCCTGCTCAAACAATAGAAAAAATAGAAATCCTTTGCCTTAGCAGGATACCTTAATCCTAACTCTAAAATGTGTATAACTATAAATGACTTCTACATTGCAAAATTTGGTACATAAACTTAAATTAAAGACATTTTTATAACAATCTTGTTTATACATGCACTGAATTGAGAAATATATATTGCCCTGTTATTACCTCTAGATGAAAAAAAACCCCTCAAACCAGTATACAAATTGGAGTAAGCATCAATGTTTAATCATATAAGAATTTTAAATTAATGACACAACATGTATGTACTATTCATTACTGTTCTAAGAAAATACTTAATTTTCATATTCACAGTCACTACAATTCTTTTGTTTCTGGTAAAACATATGGTCCAGGAATCAGCTTGGTTGGAGTTTTAAACTGCAAAAATGAAAATAATTTGGGGACCAATCCAAGCTGTAGTGAGGTCAATAGAAGTATTTCCACTGATGCCTTGGAGCCCTTGGTCAGCCTGTTGGCTGTTTTACCCCAGGCTGTTATTCTGTAGCTGTATTTTAGAACCAGTAAATGATAAGAAAAAGTAAAATGTTTGGTACTTTTACCTATTAGCCACTGATTTATTTTTAAAACAAAAGGCTGTCTGTGAATTCGTGTCCAAATTGGTCAAAACTCACATCCTGTTTTTGTTTCACTGTGTACCTTCTTGTACACAGTGTGAAGACTGCATCTCTCAGACAAGCCATTGGCTTCTATTAAAGTGACAAGCAATATCTTGACTCACATTACTTATATATCACTGATGAGAATAACATCTTTTAAATCCACAAGTAGCTTTACGAGTCCAACATACAAATGGTTTGCAGTGATGTGGCTTCCAGAAATAGATTGTTAGAGACACTGATACATCTTATGGCATTACCCTGCAATCAATGCTGCTTTTGGTAGATTTAACTCTTTAAGTAAGGTGGATCTCCCATTCATGTATCAGAATTGTTTTCCAGGTTCCTTTTTAATTTTGTGATATCTATCAGAAAAACTTTGGGCCAGACCTGCACCTACTATTCATTTAAATAGGGGGTGCATAAAATTGCTACTGTGGTCAGCAGTTATGAGCTCTGTGATGTTAACAGAAGCATAGACCAGGGATCAGACTTAACTATGCCAGGTGCATAATCCACATGTTCCACACCAAAATCATGGACTACTAGCTTAGCTATAACTACGGTTCAAATCATTCCCTTAGCTCAGGAAAAGCCATTATTGGCAGCTTCCTAATGAAGTGGGCTTCAACATTTTGTACTGGTTTGTCTGTAAATTCAACCCAAATCCACAAGATAGTGTGAACCCAATCTGAGATGAAGTGCTCAGTGCAGTATTCAGGCTGAAGTGTTTCTACTCACACACGTGTCCAACTTTGGCCTGCAGTGGCACATGGGTGCACGCTTGCATGTAAACAACATGAGTAGCAGGCAAATCCAGGCTGCGAGTGCCTGAATGATCTTGTAACCACTGGCATAACTTCTTTGATCAAGAACCATATTAATTACAAAGACCCCTGCCCATATCTTATTGTATTATCTGAGATGGATACTTCCTGGTACATTGCACCTGGAATTGTCTTCTCAGCCCAACAAGGCTTGTGTGACTTTTAATGGTTTTTTTCCAAAAGGAGTAGCAGAGAGGAAGTCTCTAAGATATACATTGCTAAAGTCCTTTCTCATATTCATTTCATTAAACACACACATATCTGCAATAGAGGTTGCTGTGATGCAACAGAAGAGCATGACTTGTAAGGGTTACAAGTCATATCCAAAGTCTAATGGGAAATCTGTAAAGGAATGATGGAATAAATTTCACATATCTCTCTTTATCTTTGTTTAGGCCAGCACATAATATGGATTATTTCTCTTTCAGCTATAGCTCTTCTAAAATACTTGCATTACTCTTAAATGTACAAAGGACACAATTTTCACCCGGTAGCACAAGTACATGCAAGTAAATATTGTTATTCCAAAGGCTGATTCTTTTCCATCACACTGTACTTGTCATTGGCCAAATAAACCAAGTCTTCTAACACAACACTGGAAACATAGCTAGTGTCTGCATATTAATTAGCCTTCCTGACCTGAATAGACTATTACCTAGGGCCCTGGCCTTCATTTCCTAGGCACCCTAAACTCCACTGAAATGAACAAAACGAAAGACAAGGCCTTTATTTTGGAATTACATCTATGAAAATATTGCTCTTGCCTAAGAGGTGGGATTTCTGAAAATGCCATGGAGAGTTTCTGACACTGCACAGAAGAACAGTATTGTTTTGTTCCAGATGAAGTCTCGTGCTCCACTAAACGACTGTCACCCAAAACTTAGACCATTCTTTGTGCCTTAGAAAAAATATGGAAAATATGGTTAGGGCTTCTATCATTTTGACCAAATATGTGTATAACTTAAAGCTGTTCTCTATTTTAATAAAAGAAAATGAGGTAATACTATAAAAATAACTTCCTTTGATCCTAGAACCACTTTATTACAAGGTTTGCAAGCCAACTGGAATGAAAAACTTCTAAATAAAAAATTAATGCAAAAAAGCAGAGCTGGGAGATAGCTAGATTTAAGAAATATTGTCTTTTTTTTTTTTACTCAGAGCTTCTGAAAAAAAATATTTTTGTTTAAAAAAAATATGATCCCCCTTTCAACTCATTCCAGACACAATTTTACAGGTAGGCTCTGTGACTCATTAAATCCAGCTTTGAAGATGCACCATAACATAAAGTATTACAATTATCATATACCCTAAAAGCCTGTTTGGAATCTAACTCAGTAAAATTTATTAATGATCTGAAGAAGGTGGTAAATTCACACATGATATTTAATTGGGAGCTACAGAGAGCAGATATATTCACAGTGAATGAAAAGAAAAGCAATGTCTCATTTTAATTTAGAAAAAAATTTTAAAAAGTTACTAAATCTGTTTAACAGTTACTTGAAACTTTGTTTCTCAGAATTGTGTTTTCTCTAATGCATTTTTTCCCCAGAAACATTGTTATGTATGTAAAATGGACGCCTGGAAAGGACTCAGTCCTTTTAAAATTACAGATATGCCTTCTCATCCTTTGCATTTCTGTGGAGGTGACATTAGGCAGTGCTTGATTGAGCTGAGTTTGATAGTAGAGAAAAAAGAGTATTTTAAAACTACAAAGAATGTGATACGAGAGAAGAAATTAATAGGAAATGATAATGGCAAGAAGGAGGGGAATTTGGAAAGGCCTGTAAATGTTCTTAAGCAGGGAGATAATAGATTGTAAATGAAAGTGTAAAATAAAATGCATGTATGCATCATGTCAACTCAGAAGAAAATAAGTAAGGAAGAAAAGGACATGTAAATATTTGCAAGGTGACTGAGGTCACACAGGCCATGAATTCACCTGTAAGAAGCCATGCAAACCCCATCATTTGCAACATTTAAAATTGGACTGTCCATGGATCTAGAAAATGCACTCTGGAGAATAATCTAATGTTACAGGGAGGCAAATTAACAAACCAGCAAGGTCTCTTCCATTCCTTATTTATGTGATAAATCCATTGTAAAAACACTTACACCATAAAAATTTATATCTTTTCACAATGTACACAGAGCAGCCCTGTTCTGGAAGAGGCTGAGCAGCTGCTTGAAGGGCACGGGTACCCCGTGCTTCCAGTAGAGTAATGACAAAGTAGCAGTTATTTCCAAATTACAAAAAGAAAGAAAAAACCCTCAACAAAGTAAAGACAGTATCTGACAGTGTTCCATGAACAGAAGCCCATTAAAAGTAAGAGGACATTTGCCTTTAAATGGATGGATATCATTATGCATGCAAAAGTGCCCAAAAATAAAAAGGCAGAGTGGCTGCATTTCGAGGAAACAGTTGAGCAGCAGCAACCATTACCTTAGCAATTGCAGCACACAGGCTCTCTGCTCTGCAGTCTAAAATGAGGACATTCCCTTTGCTGTGTGATTTACTTTGAGTATGCTGCAATCTTCTTTTTCCTCAGGTAAAATGTCAATGAGCAGTGTCCCAAATGTTTTCCCTGATCTTGTCAGGAGTCACCTTGTTTCCACAAGAAAAAATACACTAAAAAACCCCAAACTCTCGGCTATGTAAACACTGCACAAAAACTCCCAAAAAAGAGGAGCTGGTATGAGATGGGAAGCTCATGCCAGGCAAGGATCGCACAGGACTGCCGCAGTGCAAAGAACGGATCCAAATCAGCCTTCCACAGTCTGAGCAATAATGTGTTCTAGCTTGGGGCCAGCATGCAGACTGCACTGCATCTCTATCAGGTTGCCGAGGTGCCATAGAGAGGGAGGTATGAATGAAACAGAGTGAAGACAATAGGATTTGGCCCTTAGCTTAGATGGCAGGGAGATGGTCTGCAGAATTTAAAGACCGTGTACTACCATAGATAATCTTATGGTTGGATGGACGGACAGATGGATGGATAGGTGGATGCTTGGATGGATGGATGGATGGATGGATGGATAGATGGATGCTTGGATGGATGGATGGATGGATGGATGGATGGATGGACGGACGGACGGACGGATGGATGGATGGATGGATGGATGGATGGATGGATGGATGGATGGATGGACGGATGGATGGATGGAAAGACAGAGGATTTTGTTTAAGATACCGTATGATATTCAGGCTTTAACAAATATATATATCTCAATACATATTTATTACTCCTAAGAGTTTGGCTTTACCTCTCTGTATTTATTGCATCATGCATAACTACTGGACTGTGAAAAGCAGAAAGTACCTTCTCTGTCATGGCAGAGCATAAAACATCGATGACTAAGTTCTTTCATTTGTTGGCAAAAAGAATGACAGAATAGATCTGAACTGAGATCAAAGAAAAGGGAAATGATGCCTTTACATTGTTAAAAGCCATTTCCCCCATTTTTGCATTAAGCCTCATTGCAATAAAAGGGAGAAAAATGCTAAGTGGCCCCTCTGCTCAAACATGGTTGGCAAGGATTCAACGAAAGTCTGCAATGAGAACTGCACTGAACCAGAAGCGTGTACCTCTGCCTCCCATGGTTACCACCCAGCCCTTGGGTCACAGCATAGTGGTATCACCTGCTTATTCAGGTGTACCCTCATTTTACACTATTCACTGGTAGAGATGAGTGACTTTCTTTTCCCTTCTTCACGCTCTAAGTACGGCTTCTGGCTTGGGGAACAAATGGAGCATTCTTAGCAAACAGGTTATTTATGCTTCTGAATTTAATGTTGAGATGTAGTGTTAATTCTTTTTTTCAGGGATGTGTGGAACTGTACTTCTCAGAGACTCTCAGAATTGCTTTGAAGTAGATGTTGTGATGTGTTCTGTTTTGCAGAGCTGCTGAGCTGGAAGTCTAGTGTGAACAAGTGTGTATTCTAATAACCATTGGTGACAGGCACATTCCCAGGTCAGAGATTTTTTTGGCTCAAAGTCCCCATCCAGTTTTCAGGAATAGGCTTCTTCATGGAAATAATAATAAGAAAAGCCCAGGAAGACAAATCAGTGGGATTTAATAGCCTGCATGTGGAGGTCAGAAGTGTATTCGTAGATCAGTAAATGGAAAGCTGTATTTTAAATATCCATCTTGATGCTCTGTTCCTGAATAGAATGAAAATAACAAGACAAAGAGAATCTAAAAGGGACTGTAAGCTGATCTACTGATGCGACAGCATGATAGCAATTTATATGTGTGTCTGTTTAGTGCAGATTTACAGTAGAACCTACAATCTCAGCAATAAAACCCTGCAATCTCAGGTGCTCTCTGAAAGTCACAGCACACGCACAGGACCAAAAAGAAGGAAAATTCCCATCAGTTTCATCCAGGACATTTTCATCTGTGATTTTCCATCAGTCAGCAAAGAGGAAGGTCATTTTGGGAAAGACAAATGTATTGTGGTGTACCTCCACAATTCAGTGTATGCCATTAGCATGTTCTAGTTTGTATCATCAGTTTCATAGTTAACAATATGAGCCTAAAAGTCATGTTTAGCACATTATCAGTAACTTGCAAGTGCTAGCGAGTATTTAATTATTAGGCACACAGGTGCTTTTCACCACACAGGCCTAGAGCAATTTTCTGTGTTCAAGAATAAAATTTTGTCCTGATTTCCATCCACAGGAATATAGACAGTTGTCTTTTCTTAGGCTTGCACTGCCTTCTCTAAACCTCATATACCTCATTTTTTATTCTTTCCACCCTTCTAATACAGGTGACTGACATAGTAGCCATCAGCTGATTCCTGAACAAGATGGAGCAGGCACAGGCCATTTGCTCTGGCACACTCATCCAAACATTCACCAGTACAGCAGGAAAATCCTTTCCACGGAGCAGTGCAGCTGTCCTAGCCAGCAGCAGGCTATGCATAGCTGGAGATACCAGCAGCCCCTCTGCCCTGGGGTTGGTCAGCCTGGGAGGGTGCTGTGAGCAGCACCAACAACCTGCTCATTGGAGAGCCTTCCCGGGCCACACACAGAACACCTGCAGGCAGGGAGGGGAGTGGCAGGGACTCTGGGGGTTTGCTGCCAGTGTGAGGTCCTCTGATGTCACCACTGCAGCAGCAAGGAGGAGTTGGTGTCAAGTCAGTAGTCCTCCAGTCCCTGGGACCTGCTGGAGCAGAGTTTTTATCATTCAATGGTTCCTCTGAGAAACTCTTTTTCCCTAGACTCAAATACTCACCTAAGACACCAGGCCTAGATTTGGGGTAAATATAGAGTAGCTGTATAGGCACAAAGGTAATTGATGTCACAGGACAAAGCCTTTTTTAAGTGTATGCTACCAATCTGAAGGGATACATAAAAGCCGAACTTAAGTGCCAGTAAGATTTACCACTGGAAGGCACAATCTATATGTTATCGAAAGTGTTAAGTAAGAATTGTGTATCCATAAAGCTTAGAGCCAAGCAGCTGGCATCACAGAAAATGTACATACAGATGCTGGGTACAACTTTATCTGTGGCCTCACTGATACTACAGAACCTTTTGCTTTTTAAGGGCATCTTTTGTTTCTGTGTGAAGCTTGGAGCTGGTTGCTGGGAAAAGGCTTACGAAGGAAACAACTGGAAACATCAGTTTAGGCACCACTTCACATTTACCGGGAAACTAGAGAGTACATGCTAAAACCAACTAATCTACTTGGTTATAAACGGGAAAACACTATCACTCTGGTCCTCAGACACTAACGAGGAGCATCGGCGGAGGAGGCCAAATTCCATGCTGAAGCCCAGCAGGAACAGAGGAAGAGACCGTGATTAACTTATAACACAGTTCCCTGTTTGAAGAAGGCAAGATATCAGTTTTCCCTGTACTTTGTGGCTGGGGCAGGGGCAAAGAACAGTATTTTGGAATAAACTCTAGTTTATGTTATGCTGAGAAAGGTGTTCGCCATGCCTCAAGCTGCTTCTGGACAGGCAGGTGGGAAAATTGGCTTCCTACCAACAGAGTTCCTAATCCTGTACCAGCAATGTACTGGAGGCAGAAGGGGAAAAAGCCCTGATGCATGTTCACGGAAGGGTGGAAGTATGCACATGAAGCGTTCATTGCAATCTGAGGGAGCAATGCCGACTGGGCTCACACTAACACACACTGGTTCAGACTCAGTGTGCTGGTTCAAACTGACCATTGCCACCTCTCATGTCTAATTAGATGAGGAGGCTGGGGAGGGAAGGGGGTCTTCATTTCATATGTGACCTCTGCTCCAAAAGCTACAAAGTGAGAAATTGGAAACTTCTTTGTTCTTTCACCTTCTTTGTTCCTTGCTTTTCAGTATCCCTGCAGTGCTTTCTCCTCCCCAACCATTCCTGATCTTTCCTTCTCACAAACAATTGCACAGCTGAGTAATCGCATTTTGATACTAATCCAACTTTCTAAATTTGAGATCACTCTAGAAAAGAACAACATTCCCTTATTATAACAGTATATCACATCTCATCCCCCACTTTCAACACAGCATCCCAGCAAGTTCCCACTACCCATCTGATAAGGGGAGGAGGTAGGTAACTTTCTGCTGAAGACAACATCTCTCTTGCCTGCTTGCACTGGAACCCAAGTCAAACTTTTTCCAGCAAGCTTCTCAGAGGAGAAGGCCAGAGCTGCAGCATTGAAAGGCTCTCTCCTCACACTGGAGCTGTCAGCTACAATCAAAGCATCCATGTATGGTATTTCCAGTGGAAGAAAAAAGTACACAGATGTATAGTTTGCATTTATGTACTGTAGGGACACCCTTGAATCGTGTTAAAAAATGTCAGTCAAGACATCTGGTCAGCTGTCCTAATCCATATTGGGGTTTTTAGACTACTGTTATGCCCCAATATGCTTTGAACATTGCCAATATGCTTTCTCTGCAGTAGCAGCAGTGTGTCCCCTTTGGTTTCACAGCCCATCCCCAGCATTGTTTTTTATAGTGTCACGTACAGAGCAAAATGAAAAACCACATACTGTATCTCGTGTGTCTGGCTAATGAAACTGGTAGGACAAACCTTGTGTGATTAGGAACAGGGACGGATTGGCTTAGGTCTAGTTCATCTTACGGACTGCAAAAAGAATCAGCTGTCACTTGTGCCATGCAGCAGATGGACAGTTTGCATCCGATTTACATGCAGGCGCCAAAGCCTTTAGAAGCTTTGGCAGCCCACTTGCCATCAGGCAGCAGACTTTGATGTCCTGCAGATGGTTCCAGCAGCCATCTTGCGCTCGCAGCGCGCGGCGCTGTTGTGCCTCCTCGCCGGCGCCGGCCCGTTTGCTCCGGTGCCTTTGGAGCTGCCGCAGTGCGTGGTGCCTACCCAAGGCTCGGCACCCTTTGGCCGCTGCCTAGGCACAGTTGCATTTTCATTTCAATACAAAGCTCTGCTGTGCTTTGCTTTTATGGCAACTGCATGTTCGCACCCACATTAAAAATCCTAACAGTGCCTACTGCAAGCTGTCCCCCCTCTCTCTACGATGAGTTTTGCTGTGCTTCACATTCCCTACCTAGAACCCCGACAAATCCACCACCCCCGCTCCTTTCAACCATAATAGCATAATTTCAGAATAACCGCTGATCCAATTTCTGTATGAATTTAGCTCACCAATGCAGCTTTGCCTTAACACGGTTCAACCCGTCCTAGGTAATGACACGGAACAAAGAGTTTTCTTCATGGTGGTCAGGCTAATCTTGCTCCATGAATAGCCCAGAGTAATCTATCAGCAGTGGAAAGCTGTGGCTGGAGGTCTTCCAAAATCAGCTCTTTCGCATTTGGTAGGAGCAGTTAGGAATTCTGACTGGCACTATTAGTCGGGAGCCATGTCATCCCGCTACAGAAGAGACTGCAGTTGTCCCCACTAGGTAGGATCAGCCCAGCATATTCTACCATATTTTTCCATCCCTTGAGTATTACTGGAAATTCAGCAAAATGTCTCTGATGAGGCTTTAAGAACCAACCTAGAAGAGGCAAATTCAATAATTGTGATTTCCAGGCAGTCGTAAGTAATAGAAAATAGTGGGGAGGTTTGCAGGCTGGGGGGGAAAATATACATCTATGTCTATACACACACAAACACACACACACGTATAACTTGTCAATTAATGTGGACTGGTTACAGCCAGCAAACAGAAGAAAAAAATAAACAGTTAATTAGAGCTTTTGGAATCATTGTTATATATACAGTGCATCATTTGCAGGTGCTACAAAAGTGAAAAATAACCATTATAATTACTAGTATTCAAAGATTCATATTTTCCCCCATGTAATTGATTTAGGATTATCAGTTTTCTTGTAGTTATACAAAAAGCCTGTCAAGGTGTTTCCACACGTGTTTGGCTCATGCATGTTCCAAAAACAAGTCAAAATGCCATTGTATCTTACACAGCACAGTTAAAGTGACTCTGAAAAATAGGCCAGGTTTTACCTGGATCATTATCTCAGTTAAATTATCTTACATATGTTTTAATTTTTTTTGTTCATACTTTCTTCATCTTTTTTCCTCTCTCTTTCTTTTCGTTAAAATACATCTGTGTTTGTTGACTGCCCCAGATTATATCTAAGTGAGGAGTGGGAGTACTTGCACCTGGTACAGTATATGTAGCTTAACAATACATATCATTACATTATTTACAGCTCATTTTATGTTATTCAATAGTAAACTGCGGATTAACCCTTTGAGAGCCTGGCTGGTGCTACTCAGTGAGGCAGAGGAGCTCGGCGTTTTTCAGGGCTGCAGGAGTACATCTATAACTGCATTCATAAAGATGGCAGTGTGCTCATTATAACGGAGATCACCACCAGAGCCAGCTAATTCCTCTCCCAGGAAATCTCGTCCGTAATCACATTCCTTGCCACACCACGCTTGTACTTCTGCTGATAACACAGGTTATAAAAGGGACTCACTCAGTGCTGGAGTCAATTAATGAACAGGCTTTTTAACCTCCTTTATTGGAGTACATTCGTCACCAAAGGGACCCGATGTTGTGCTGCCGGCAGGAAAAGGGCCCAAGAAATGCCATTTCAGGACGTTTCAGGCCGGTGTCCAGTTCCCAGAAATGGACATCAAGACTGACCTCATTCGGCACTGACTCAGCAGCCTCAGCACCCAGAGGAGAAGAGACAGCACTCAGATAAAGCCTGAAGAAACACTTTTCCCACTGTCCAGGGAGGAAAAGTTATCTCTGACCAAAGGACCAATGGATTCAGGCATCACCTTCACTTCCCCTACAGCTGGAAAAGGCCATCTCTTATTGTGTTTGCATTTGCGGAACGGTTTGGGTTTTTTCCCAGGAAAGAGAGAGACAAAGGCAGGGAAGTTGCACAAAGGCAGGCAATAGAGAAGAGGAAATGAAAATGACAGGATCTTGGGTGGCAGACGTCAGGACAGGGAAACTTGAATACGCAGTGCCATGAGAAACCTTTCCCTCTATTTTAGCAATATTCAGTGTGGTCACACCAGGCAGAGAAATGCACAAACTGGCCTTTCATTTCTCCAGTAATTTGTTTGGCATACAGCACACGTATCTGTCAAAATGTTGTGTATGCCATGCGGTGCTGAGATAATTCTTCTGTGGTAAGCACCGAAGTAGGAAGGGGCTCCTGCATCATAACGCTCCTATTCCTAACCTTTAAATACTCATCAATATCTCTGTAGCTGAATTAATCAGTCTCAAGATTATCAGCAATTTAGTTGCATTTTGTTGGTAATTAGCTTGATAAATTAGCATCTGCAATATAAAACTTGACATCTTATTGTTCCCTCAGTTTTATGGTACTTCTGAAAAAAAAAAAAAAAACAAACCAACGAAACAGCAGCTTATTTTAAAAAATGATCATTTCTATTACAATAAAGACAGATACCAAAACCAAAGTTTGACAAGCTTAGTAGCTGACAGAGACAAGTTCCACTGATATCCACTGGGCAAAATATCAAAGATGAATAGCTCATAATGCAAACTTCAAAAGTATGGTTTAAAAAATAAAATTTGAATCTGTTCACTGTGGGCAGCTGCTTCTTGCAAGTAAAATAAAATAAATGTTCAATGAATTAATTTTCCACATTTTCTGTAGAAAGACTGACAAATAAACTTTGAAACATGAGGGAATTAGAATTAACAGGAAATAAATGTATTTATTCCAGCAAGTCCCTCAAAGCTATCTGAATTTTCTCAAATCAGGTAAAAAAAATATTTTTTCTTCTAACCCTACTTTTCTGCTCTGGGCCATGTTGCTACATCTTGGGGAGATCCCATTGTGCAGGACACTAATGTCTTTTTCTGTTTTGGGGGCAATTTTCAAAAAGACCTGCAAAGATTTTTCTCAAGCAGCATCCAAAGGCAAGCCCATACTCTTATGTCCTCGTTTTCGTGATGAAAGGAAAGAGTGGGTAGGTATTTCTCTCAGAAAAAAAAAATGTCTAAAATATAGCAATTTAGGAGTACAGATGTGGTATTACAAACTGAAAATTCCTCAGCATTTTGCCTTAGCCATTATTCCTGATGTAGAAAACTGTGCTAATAGATACATTCCTATTAATCTGAATTTGAGATATTTCGTACAATGTATATTACCTTTCTGCTGCCTGCAACCTTCTGCCAGGTTTTTTTTTCCCCCTTTTTTAGGAGGTGCTTTGAGAGGAATATACCATGAGAACAATACACAGCTGCTGCTGTATAGAGATATCTAATTGTCAATATTGTGGAATTTCTACAGCTTATTACTTGCATTCAGTCTAATTCTGGGCAAATTGCCAGTCACTTCAGGGACATTCAAGTGAGCCATATTACACGTGGTACGGCATCACAGCTTTAAGATACCCGGCTGTTTTGCCTCTGGCCAGGGAATGTTTGTACCAATGCTACTGAGTGAAGGGGGGTAACTACAAATAAAATAAAATTTGTATTTTTTCAAGTGGGCTGCATTTCAAGCCCAGATGTTAGTAATGAAAGATTCAATTTAAGGATTTAAATTACAAATAAATAAAGTATGAAACAGATGTGATTTTTAAGGAAGTTCAAATTATCCAGGAAGAAAAATATCTCTGTGCATGACAAAGTAATAGGGATTGTCTTGAGAGTCTGTTGAAAACAATCTGCTGTGCTAGATACACCCTAAGGACAGGATTGGTTTGGAATGGGAAGGACTGGTGGAGCTTGTCATTAAACAAAAATTGTGTTTAATAAAACTTTATAACCGTGATTAATCCTATGAGGCCCTAAAGGAGTTTGCAGTTTCTGATAAACACATTTTCCTTGTTTGCAATGGTAATGATATTTTGAAGTGAATGGAATCTGAACAAAAAACTCTAAGGGTAAAAAAGGACTTGTCAGGTACCACCTATGAAGAAATTACCATGGCACAAAAGAAAGAAGGGCCACCCACAAGGGAAACCTTAGATTCTACGTTTGAAAGAAGGG
>VZTD01002787.1:730770-784558 GCA_013397725.1 Rhagologus leucostigma | reverse complement strand
GGGGGGGGGAATTAAGGGTTGATACAGGTCTCTCTTTACAGTAGTTTCATCACCACAGAATTGCCTATAAAACCCACAGAAATTATTCAAGGCCATCTCGCATGTGAAGATTAGACTCCCACATGTACGATGCAGGTGCTCGCTGGCAAAAGAATTAAGGACGGGAGCTGCTGCAGTAATTTTAAGCAATGCGTATGCAGAGAGCAGGGAACATCACTCAGTAGTGTGGTTGCTTTGCTGACCAGCACAATGTCCCAGGATTGCATGTTTAAAAAGTCACATTTTGCAGAGAGAACGTGCAAGCAGTAGATATTAATGGTGATGATGATTAAGGATCTAATTCAGCAAGGTGTTGAAGAACACACCTGGCTGCAAGCGGTGAGAGACATGTGCCTCCTTATGTGCTGCATGCACTCGGCCTGAGGAGGAGCCCATGCATTCCTTGTCCCCAGAAAAATAATTTTTAAGGATTCCGCAAGCAATTAAGAAATCTGCACAAATGGAACATAGAAGGATTGGACAGCACGTTACAGAAACAAATATAGAAATATTTGCTATTCCCCCAAAAGGGTGTGGTATAGAATCCTTACACAATGCGGTGGAAGTAAACCAGGCCAGAATACCTGCAGTCATGATGTGCTAAGCATTACCTGTCTTTTACCTGATTTTATTTTGAGATGCCATCTGTAGTAAGAAGATTTCTTTTTATTGTATGTGGTACTATTATATTCTGTATGTGCTACTTACCAGCCCTAGAATGAGTGATTCAAACCCCCTTGCAGAAAAAAACAAAAACAACCAAACCAAAAGCCTAAAAAAATCAAACAGCTTCCTCCGGTATGAATACTCTAGCACTTCCCTGAATTGTCAGAAGCCCTTTCAGTTCGTCTTCATTTGGGACAAAGCCACATTTAGAAGTGCTCTCTTCAGCTCGGAAGTGTTTGGGTTGCTTTTTAAGAGAAGAGAATAAATGCTTTCAAGCCATGCTAAAACTTTTTTTTTTTTTAATTAACCTTTTTATTTTTCTCAGTTTTATTCTATAGGGGTTATATTTGCTTGAGACCTTTCGAGTCCTGTTTCCTTGCCTGGCTATATCTGAATTTAATATCAAAAGGTAGAGTGCAGCACAGCTTGCTACGTCCTTGCTCTTTGTGACGAATTTTTCATTTCCTACATCATTCACAACTTCTTGCTGTAATTTCATATGGCCTGTATAGCACTGTATATATCTGGACCATAAACAGAGACAAAATCAGGTTGAGCTTTTATGAAAATGCGTCCTATTAAAGTGCAAATTTCTTTGCACCACCATATTACAAGCAGATTCCACAGGAAAAGAAAAGAGTGTCAATCCAGCATCAGCACATGGGTGGGTCCAATGACCCAAAAGGCCTTTACAATCTCCAGCTTCTATGATTCCATAAAGATATGGTGCTTCAAGGCAAAGAAAGGAATACTTTTTCCCACTGATTGTCAAACATTTTGGGTAGTTCTATTATTAAGTATAATATAAAAAACATGAAAAGCAAAACTGTTGCAGGGCAAAAAGAAAACATAGAGCACTCAATTGCATACACTGCTACTTTCTAGATTCACAAGCAAAAGTCTTTTTGAGGAGATGCTGGGGCACATTATACAGATATGTCAGTTTCTTCTCTCCGTGGAGAAAAAGCTTTTGTTTGTGAAGCACAGAAGTCCACAGACACAGAAGAAAGAGAAAGAAAACTAGACCAAAACCAAGCCAACACAACAGATTTGTATTCCTTTCTGGCACAGCATCCTCATTAACTTCCAGTGGAAATGAAGGAACCTCAGTACCTTTCAAAGACACAGCCTCTCAGGGTTCATCTCTACAAACCATGTGCACCTTTAGCTAGCTTACACAAGGAAGCCTAACATATAAAAAAATCTGGTAGCATCTCCCTATCAAAACCTATTGGTTAATGCTTCCTTTATAGTAATACACTATTAGAAAAGCATTAGGTCCTGAAGCAGTCACAACTTTAAGGTGGCATTTACGTCCTTCTGGGACTGACTGGAACTAGGGCCCAGAGAAGACCTTGGGGTACGCTCAAAGATAAGTTTATTTTTTGTACATCATACATTTATTGGCCCTCTGATATTTGTTTGCTTGGTTTTTCAAGTTATATTATCTTTAATTTTCTTGTAGTGGCTAGTGCTGAATTGTGTTTTTTCCCCTTCAGATTCTAAGGTAATCATTTGAGGACTTATCTTCCAGTTAAATGAATTCCATACTGACAGTGTTACTTTACAATAGGAAAACAAGTAGAATAACAATTTATCATTTTTTATATGGCTGTGTACAGAACAGTGGCTCTGTTTCTTGTACTATTATTATAGCAGCAATTAAAAGTGCCAGGCAGGGACCAGTCCTCACTGCATTATGTGCTATTTAAACATAAAGTTCAGCCTCTCTAATAAGTTTACAGTCTCTCTTACTCAGTGCCAGACTTCCCTGCCCTCACAAACACACTGGCTTCTTGCTATATCATCTTCAAAGGGTGACCTAAGGATGCCCTTGATACAAGGCTTGTCTGCCATGAAGACCCAGACAGTAAACACTGTCTGTTCCTGGGCTCCACAGTAGGCAGGAACACTCCCCAACCCAGAGAGCCCGGCAGCAGAAACACAGAGCCCACAGACTGCCTGCGAGGCAACCGACAAATGGGCTGCATCACCTATAGCCGTGACTCTGGAGATGCCCTTCCACCCCATAATTTCAGCAGAGTGTTATCTACCTCTAGTTACAACTCCACCATGGGGAGAAGATGGTGCTCTTTCCAGTACTTTATAATCCATACCCAAGGACCTCATCACACAGCTTAACACATCCTTTTCTATGGTCTTTTAAGCACAAGTGCACATCTGCAGAAATATTTCTAAAGCTATATGTAAAGTTTAATGTATAGTGCATAAATAACAGATGCACAAGTGCATCTTGAGATGAACAAATTCTGTGAACATATTCATAATTAGAGATTATAACACATTGCAGACTTCAGGAAAGATATTTTCTATGAGGAATTATAGGCATCAGTGCATCGCAGAGTGAGGGGTTGGATTTAGATCATGAATCTCTTTTTCCAATTTATAAAGCTGCCAAAGTTGACACAAGAGTAGGTAAATTAATTGATAGGCCTTGTGCTATAAAGGTGTAGGTTTAAAATGTAAGCCTCAATATGCCACGCATCCTGCCGAGCCTGAGGAATGTGAGGCTCCTTTATGGGTTAGCCTGTCACAGAGATGAGAGAAGTCCTGTGAGTCAGACCCTTTTGTGGGCTTTAGAGACTTCCCTGCCCTGGGTTCATTCCCTGTGGTGCAGTGCCTGCCTGATGATGGGAGTTGGTGTGCACCCACCAGCACAGGCCCAGGGGCTCACCACGCTTTGGGACCCTGGCTAAAGCCTCTGTGCACATCGCCAACACGTGTGGAGCTACCAGCTTCCTCAGAGCTCATTTTGCATTAGTTGCACTAAACTTCATTGCACCTCCTGGACCCGCCCTTCTACTTGCTTTGCATGGACTGGTTAAAGCACAAATACAGGTGCTGCAGGTCAGGACGGTGTGAGAGAGCCCACATGCTTTTTGCCAATACCATGCCTGATCTAGGGGATAAAAAGACCACTTTCCAAGGACCTCAGCCTGACAGCTTTCATGAGCATTGAATGCACTTTTGAAAAATGGAACCCCTCAATGGAATTAAAGCCTAGTAATACAGTTGTCTGTTATTTAGTCTATATTTAATAATCCGTCTCTATGACACACATTGGAGATAAAGGAGACGCTCTCATGAACTTTTTAAAATAAACCCATTTCTTTCCCTGGAGGTTCCACCTGACACAAGCCATTACTGAAGATTGACAGGAAAGTGTGCTGGTAGCCAAGACATGCTTTAAGACAAGAAGAAGATACTTAAATGATTTATTTGTGGTAAGGCATTTGAGAAGCTGTTTGGCCTCTGTGGAAAGGAGAGGGGTACTCTACTTCCAAACTGAGGTAACAATTTGGGGAAAAAAAATTGCAATACAGAACTTGCCAATTTATTGCAGGCATTAGTTATCAAAACAGTGTTGGCTTTTTCACAACTATTAGATATCACTGGTTTCAAGCTAGCATGTAGGAAAAGGTAAGTACCGTGAAGTGCCCTTGGGAACCCTACTCTCCCAGGAAGGGGAAGGGAGGTATTTTGATCACCCAGTGTGTAGTAGGAGGTTGACAGCAGATCATGTTGAATCAGTTTCAAAGTTCAATGCAAACTCAACAGAAGTACATAGGCAAGAAGCCAGAGAATCCTCCCAGGAGTCTAGATTGCAGGAAATAAAACCTAAGTCAATGCACCACCAAGGATGCCTATCAGGAGACCATTAAGAAACACCAAGCTCTCCTCTACAGCTGAAGAAATATACTGGTGTTACCTCTCTCAAACAGAGGAACAGTTTTCTCCCAGAGCTGCAGGGTTGGCAGAGGGGAGGGATTTGGTTCTAGGTCCATACCTGATTAGAGCATAAATCATGAAGCAAAAGATCCCGCAAGCAACCTTCCAGAGTGGGCAAGAACTAGCTGAATGCTCAGAAAAATCTTTCTACCGTGTGTGCAAAGATGGAAGGGTCGATACAATGATTCTTTTTCTTCTGAGTTGCAAGTGGCTAAACACAAAACAACAATAGACAAAAATTAAGACTTAAAATACTGTTAATTTTTGAATGCCTGCAAGCAAACTCTCCCTCTAATATTAGAAAAACAGGCTTTACTGAGAGGATAAATCTGTCATTTTTCAGACCAAACATTTTTTTCAACTTAATTTTAAGGAAGGGGAAGAGATGGGATATGGAAAGGTGCATGAACCAGGCTGTGCAGTAGAGGCTGCTTGCAGATTTAATTGTACTGAGAGCTGCTGCCTCTCTTTATGTCTGCTAGATTTAAACCACCTTAAACCACTAACAGATCCAAGGCAGCAAAGCACATCAACATGTGCTGAGCTTTAACTCATTCAGATTACTCACATGCCTAACAAAAATCATGTGCTCCTGTGTTTTTCTGGGCTTCTCACACAGAAACCAGAAGCAATTTAGAAATGTTTTCACTCTTGAATGAAATTAAGAATTTGGGAGTAGTCAGCAGAGGCTTTTTCCACAAAACCTTCATTTCTTTGTGTCTCTGCAACTTGACACTCTGCTGTTTCTGCCATTTACATCTTGTTAATGCTGGGCAGGTGTTTTCCAGTGCAGGATTTTCCATTTGCAGGATGTCAGAGGGACACACACAGGACAGTGGGATTCTTGGAAGCTGCAAGGGACTGGCAGCCTCTGAAGCTGCATGAGAAACAGCACGATGTCAAAATTTACTCTTCAAAATGTTTTAAGGTTCAGATGCTGCATCACGTATTTGGCTAAATTAAATTTCCCGGCAACTGTTTCCTTAAGCAAACATTTGTTTTCAAACCAATCCCGGATTTTTTATTTTTTATTTCCCCCCTCAATATAATATCTGATTCAGCAGATTTTAAATACTCAATATATCTTTAAATGCCAATGCACAACAAGTATAGCAGGTGTTTAATTGTGGTTTAAATATCCACATTTTTCACATTTTACAATCACAATTAAAATTAAGCAATAACACCAAAGGAGTTCCGGTATGCAGCAATAATACTTACCCATATAGTGAAATTGATAAGGATCCAGATATAATGATGCCCATTGTAGTAACCCTGTGGTGACTGATTGCTATTCTGCTGTTAGCAAACAACTAAGAAATACTTTATTTTTTTCAGAATTATCAATTTGTTTCTAGGGTATGAGAACAATGAAAACCTTGAGGGAGAAAGCAATAGTTAGTGAGGTATTAAAACAGTTCTATAACTAATAAAAACACTAAATCAAGTTAGATATGCAGCAGTGTGTCATTTCTATTTTAATAAAAAAGTACATTATTCTCTCCTCAAAATTACAAAATTTTATTTTTTTTAGTCATTGCCAACATAATCGGAAAGTTAAAAAAAGTCATAAATCTACAGTTTCTGGAACTGTCATTTATGTGATTTTCTATTCTTTAAAAAGACTGAGTATAGCATATGTATTCATAAAACAATCTTTTTGAAAACTTATTTGGATCATTGCTTAGAATTTTTTTACGGGGAGAGCAAGGGGAATTTCAGATAAAAAAATGTTTGAGTTTCCTAACGTTTCCATACATGAGTGATCTGTGAAACACATTTTTAGGAGCTATACCTCCTACACATATTGTACTAGATGGTGAAATAAATCTAATGGATTCATAGTGCATCACAAATCCTGTAGTATGGGAAAACCAGCAGACAAACTGAGCTCCTCTAATGCCGAGACCTAAGTAATAAAATTCACCATTCAAAGAATAACTGATGGTATCATCACAAATTAACATCAAAAGGATCATATTCCTCATCTTCCAAAAATGCAGAGCAAGAAAGAAGTGGCTGCCACATGGCTGTGAATGGTATTTCTATAATATGGGTGATCTGAAATTTATTGCTTATTAATATTTAATAACTCAATCCCATAGTTCTCACTCAAGTAAATTTCCCATCGAGGTCCATAACATGTACAGATATATAAAAAAAAAATTCAATATATATTTAGGAACAGTGATAAATAACCCTAGGTATTGGTACCGTTCTGGTGAGACAGGCCAGAGGGAAGTGGCACCTGCTGTGAAAGATGGTCACTTACTTGAGAAAAGGAAAATTTGAGACTTCTTGAGAATGACGCTCCTTCCAGACATGCTGAAGCAAGCATACCATGACATTTCAAGCTTTGTTTTCTGCTCTGTCACCTGTACCATCAATAATATTAATTCTTTTATGCACCTGGGAGGCCTGTAGCTTTACGGAAAATTAAACTTGGGTGGAGCCATGTTGCCACTCTTCCCTTTCTTCCTGAAATTAGAGGGGAAAATCTGAGAATTTATGGGACAAGGTGAACTGAATAGTGACCAGCACACTGCTACATTCCCTTCCTTCGTGTTCCACCTCAACTCTCCCGGACATACAGGGATAGTGCTAATCAGGAGCATATCAAAGCATAAGAGGATCTGGACCTGTTCAGCCAAAATATGGATGCTCAGTCAAATTCACATTCCTTCTTCAAGCCCTTTCCTATGAAAATGTTTCACTTTATAAAAATACCAAGGCAATTTAGGGGGAAGAAACTGCATTTGTTTCATTTTATCAAAAAAAAAAAGAGAATCTAGGAGGCAGAAACATTTTGACAGTCTTAAAAGCATGTTTTTTGTTGACTTGTATAAGTCCAGCCTGCCCTCCACGGCTCACAGCTCCTTGGATTCAAAATTTGCTGACACTCCTGAGTTGTTAACATTTCATCCAAGTCAAGAAAATGTTTACATTTCCAAAGCTCTTGTTGAATAGAAGCATGGTTTCTTGCCCAGGTCTAGCAGATTAGCCTGCTCCCAAAATAAAGCATTGGTGAGAAGTTAATGCAGTTTAATTCCCATTGAAAGAAAACCAAACATTTTCAAATCCGTTCCTTTTCCTATAGATGTACCATCTGGAGAAGGCCATGGAGGAAGAGAGATAAAAAATGGAAAAGAACAGGATGCAGAAAGGCTGCCGTGTAGAAGACTCCAAACTTAGGTGAGAATACATGCTAAGGAAGGGGTGAGCTACAAGAGAAATGAGTGGGTGGGAAAGAATTCTCTGTTGATGGCTGGCTGATGTGCGGCCATTGCATAAATAGGTTGTGATCAAGAGGCAGTTCTTATCATAAAATGTTTACAGTCTAAATAATTCAAGCACACAAAGGACCAAAGAAAGAAAAACGCATTTTGTGGATGGGAGACCAAGGTACTTTGCTACCACTGTACTCTGTGTCCTTCTTATCTGACCCAATGAGCCTTTTCTTACAAATGCATTTTTGATGTGCTTAACAAAATGCATTCACTTCATGCAGTTGGCAGACTTAGTTGTTGCATCAAAAATAGTTAATGGCAAGTATCAGCATTTTTATATTTCTTTCCTTGTGCAAGTATTTAATAACAGGGAAATAGCAAACAACAGCTGTGTAAAGGAAAAGAGCAGTATAAATGAATGCTCATCCTGCATCACAGGGAATGATAGAAGCCTAAGACTCAGACTGGGAACTTCCCCCAGATTGCAACCAGGTGCTTTTGGGAACAGTCAGTTTGCCACTCAAAACTAGTCAGGAGAAATCTGAGGGGTGTTACTGTTCACAGGTACCTTGTGCATACATGGGATCATATAAGGAAAGCACGAGCCTGCCTATAAGTAGCAAAGACAAAAAAACCTTCAAAATTGAGAGATCTAAACAAACCAGGGATACCAAACAGATCCCACTGGGACAAAAATAATCAGAAGGTCTGCATGCAGGACAGCGTGTTGAGAATGACTACTGCTCAGCTAGAACCAAACTGCCCCTGACATCCCTGAAGACGAGGGCTTTTGCCCAGCTGGGAAGTCTGACTTGCATTGCCTTTGCCTTTGATGGCAATACTGAGGCTCATTTTAGGAGAGTTGTGGATAAAGAGGGTTCTTTTTTTTTTCTCTCTCTAGGCTTCCTTGATCTGATCATGACGCAAAAAACCTAATTACAGCAATTAATACAGAATTAGAATAGTTTCATGCTAACTCTGTGAGTAGCTTTCTAGCAGCAGATTGCCTAGAGATACAGGGTTTGAAGCAAACTCTAAAGCTCTTATTTTCCTGATTACAGCTGTTGAAAAACTAACATGTTGGTCCTCAGAATGAAGAGAGAAAGATGACTATGAAGCCCGTGTGAGTATATTATTCTGCAAAGTGCAGCAATACATTAATATAGACAGAGGCTTACAAAGGAACTAAGGAATGTGCTCAGAAGCCAAATCCCGTTGCATTCGCAGGCTCTTTACTATCTTTTGTGCCAGAAAATTGTGCCTATCTGGTTATTTCCCTTTAACGTCACCAGAGAGATAGACTAACCTAAATGGGAAAACAAAAGAGGGAGACGTAAAGGGAAGAAGTCAGATGCAAATGTTCTTCAGTAACTTAAAACAATGTTAGGCAAAATCTAACTAGTGCAGAGAACGTAACACATGATAACAGCACAACCTCAAATGACTCGTTTTCTGTTTAAACTTTACATCTAGGTCTCTACAGGAATTAGCATACACACTCCGGACACTCATTACCCATGCTTGGTTTTGTACAGCACACAAAAAAAAGAGAAAGAGAAAGAAAGTGTAAACCCTTGCCAGCGTATTGTTTGCTGGCAATAGCAAGCAAAGCGAATACTGAACAGTCATGCTTCGTCCAACAAGCATAACTGCTAGCCAAATGCAGGCTTACAATTGTTTGGATGAAAAAGAGACTACCATCCATTCACCTCTGTATTAAGGATTTGATGAACTGTGCTGCAGCAAGCTAGGAATCAATCTTTTGGAAAGAACTGATATGAACATTTACTACAGGATGTGGCAAAGAGTACGAACTTCTCGCACACACAGTTTCCAAGAGGAAATAACGATAAACATCAGACTCTATGGCTCCTATTGACGGGGATCGAAAAAACATCCCAGACAGCTTCATCAGTGGGAACCATATGTGACCCCTAAAACACACCAACTTCAGTTCTCTTCTCTTTTCTCAATGCTTTAAGAGACTGAAGATACAGGAACTAGACTTACTTCTCTGGCAGCTTAACCCCTTCCTCTGCCTCCTCAGTGCATGGAACCCTCCTTTGCTGCATCAGGGGAAGAGCAGGGAATAACATGGGCTTGCACCCTCTTCCTGCAGTTACTGCACTTTTAAAATACTACACCAAAATAATACCTTTTCCATGGTAGTATGCACTGTTTCAGCTCAAATGTCCACCCAGGGCTGCAGTAACAGAAAGCAGAACCTCTGAAGGGGGGAGTCAATGCAGCACACAAGTGGATCAAGCTGGAAAGGGAAAGCTTGAAACAGCTCCAGCTTCCATAACCAGTCCAAGAAATAGAGAGAGAGATGGAGCTCCTTGCAATAGGTGATTTGGAGCACCCCGTTGTGAGAAAAATAGGGTGAAGGAGAAGAAATAGCAGCAATACTTTGTCATCTGTTGTCGCAATGTAACTTTTAGGAAGGGAAAGGGAATCTGTACCGTGACCTCAACTGAACCACTGTGGTACACCAACAAGTTTGTATTTGGTGCGAAATTCCAACATATATTCAAAGCACTCTGCATGTATAATTTGTAAGAAAATCCTCCAGATATTGTCAGAATCCCTGTAACTTAGAGTAATACAACCTGTCAAGGAAACAGATGTGTCCACAGGAAAAAAATTCTGACGGTGCAGTCAGAAAATGTATGATACTAAGAAGCCGTCTTAAACAAATAACCATTAATGGAACAAACCTGTTAAAATAATTCTTCCTCCATGCTCAAATGTTACAAGTTTAATAGATTTTTACTGTATTTGCACAGAAATGCACTTTCACATTCCATAGGAAATCTTGAAGGAACACACATTAACATACTGTATTTTTCTGCTGTATTAATGGACATTACAACTAAGACAGTATTATACTCATTATGAACCTAATAACTAACACATGATCACAAAGCTATGTTAACACTTTCCTGCAGAAATGGGAAATGAATAGCACCTCTGTTTAGATGATTATTAAAAAGACTTTTGCTTATTAGAAGAGAAAACCCTGTACAGTCTTTTCTAAGAAAGCTTCACAATACTTAGAATATACCTGACATGCAGTATCCATAGTGTTAGCCACCCCTGCATGTGAATTTGCTGCAGAATCAGGGATTGGGTATTAAAACGAGAGTAGCAACATAT
This sequence comes from Rhagologus leucostigma, assembly GCA_013397725.1. Taxonomy (NCBI): domain Eukaryota; kingdom Metazoa; phylum Chordata; class Aves; order Passeriformes; genus Rhagologus; species Rhagologus leucostigma. The sequence continues at coordinate 773,720 of VZTD01002787.1, read as the reverse complement.
TTTCCATTTAAAAAAATAACAAACAAACAAACAAAAAACAACCAACCAAAAAACCAAAAACAAACAACAACAAAAAAAAGCCAACAAAAAAAACCCCAATCTGTGACAAAACTCTCAAAGTCTATAAAATGGCCCCAGGATTGGTTTAGGTTCCATAGACTCAATATGAATACAAATGGAGTCGAGGGGTGTTTACCAGAATTCAAGAAACAGACCACCATGGTTTTTGGTAATTAAAATGTCTGAGCACTGAAATAATGTCCAGATTAACTGGCCAGCACGTGTTCTCAAAGGCCGCACATAAATGCAAGTAACGGTTTGGAGACTAGATCAGTATGGTCATGGTTGCCTGGAGTTTGTTCTGTACTTGACCTGATAAGCACTGAGGGACCCAACCTGAGTCTACAGCTCCACTCTCTTCACAACACACACAGAGTAATATCTACACTTGGACTGACCTGCCAACCAGTCTGCTACATCTTCACTGGTCAGATGAAATGCTTTGCAGTCCTCGTGCTCCACTTAAATGTCCCACTTCACACATTCCCAGTCCTCATGGCACTTGTTAACCATCCTTATCTTAAATGGCTGTTGTCATCTTCTTCCTACTTCTGGTATCTCCTTGTCATCTCTATCTTTTCTCTTTGCTCCTCCCGCTATTTTTCTATGAATATCCATAACCATATCTGCAGGCTGTAAATAACATCAGTGGCTGTTGGTGACCTGGTGTTGACAGCATAACTCACAGTTTTGCTCTTTTTTCCACCTGGCAGCAGTAATCAGAGGAAATATTCCTTCCTCAACCCAAATGTTTATCTTTACTAGCTCCGTTATCACCTTGGAACAAGGAAACTCACATGGCTCCTGCTTCACCTTCCTGACTTTCCTGCTTACAGACTAGTGTTGGCGTTAATCTTTTGCCCTACTTTTTATCAATGTTACATCTTTCCCCTTCATACTCTTCAAACCCAATCAGTAGGTTTCAGAGTCAGTGGCTCAATTGCTTTCCAGAAAGCTTTAAAGAGGCAAGCAACAAAGGAACAGAAAAACAGATGATGGAAATGGAAAATTACTTTCTTTTGAAGAGTGTGCACATCCAAGTACTTGGATGAGTTAGGTATGCATTCCAAGATCAAATTCTTTAAGGTGTTATTCAGGAAAATGTCAGGACTGCAGAATTGGACAAGCATTTGCATAGCATCTCTGGGAATTATTGGACTAGAGCAAGAACTAACACCATGGCAGCACAGGAAATAGCATAATATCTCAGGCCCACACAGGGAAGACGTCTCATGCAGATGACATTGTGCAGATACTCACCCATTAAAGAACAATTTCAAAAGTTATCTAAAGATACTTGCTAATATCCCGATAGGCCTGCTAAGGCACAGTTTTAAAGGAATTTCTAGGCAGTGACACAGCTGGTATTTTCGTCAGTGGCAGCAGCTCTAGGTAGGTCAGGTTGAATTGGAAGCCATGGTGAATTAGGTCCCTACGCTTTGGAAACTCTGATCCTTTCTTGGTGGTGTAAAATGTACTGTACAATAGAGGACTGTCATCAATGCGCAGAAGCCTGTTTCTCTGACAGCATTATTACAAGCATCTGATGACATCCCAAGTAACCCTGAAGAGTATTCCTATATCCGTCACACTAGAAGAAGCTTGACAACCTTAGCTGTTCACAGACTAAAGCTCTTTTCTCTTTCCAGTTTACTTTTTTCCTAAGTGTTTCTTATTGTTACTACAAGGCATAGGCACCAGAATGAATGATGATACTGGGTAAAGAGAGCTAACAGAAGATTTTTTTCCTGAAGAAAATACAACAATCTTTGTGGTAATATGCAAGCTACTGAACCCCATCTCTGGCATCTCTGCCCTTGTCAAACAGCTTCCCAGTTTGTAAGTAGGCATGACACTGTCCAAATACATGTGGAGTGGTGTAGGAACCAATAAAGAGCTTCCAGTGCTGAGCTCTGAAATCCCAGCTGGGAATGGCGAAACAGCTCTCAGCTTTCAGATTACACATGAACGGTTAATGGAATGTGCCACTGCTAATCTACAGCAGGTCATGACTGGAGCTGGCCCAAAAAACTTTAAAAGCTTCCACAAATGTGTCAGTTGTGTTTGCCTGGTAGAAGAGAGAGAAAGAAAGGAGATGAAAGCAGGAGAGCAAGGAAATTGCTCTTACTTGTCTTCTCTTTTGAACCTGCTCACAAAAGACAGCAGGAATACACCTGCTCCAACTCCCTTCTGCCACTCTGTGGTGTGGGGGCAAAGATATTGAAATAGCTACATTTTTGAACTCTCCATAATTTTTTTTTTTTTTTAATTTTATGCTTTATTCTGATATTTCACCTCCCTTAAAACAAGTCACTTCTAGCTTTCTTTCAAGACATAGAGAATCAGAAGTCCTGAAAACCTTTTTCTCTGCTTCTTAATGCCTAGATATTCCTGTCCTGCTCCCTCTCCAACACATTGCTGTCCACTACTCCCAGGCTATAGAAGAAATAAACCTGAAATAAAACCCACCTTCCAAACCTAGATCTTTCCCTTCCACTGTGAAACAATGCTTCTGAAGTATCTTTTCCATGGAGTACAGATCCTTTAAATAAAACAGGAGTATATTGATGGGATACAAGTCAGCTGGTGCAGTTGCAATGTCTTTGCTGAGGGGCTGAAGGCAGCAATGCCAATATCTGCCAGAGCTGGATGGCTGATCCAGCTGTAGTCCCACTCAAAAGACCATCATCCATATATATCTTAATACTTATATCAGAATGATGTAGTTCCACAACACTCTCCATGAAAAGAGAAGACAAGAATGTACAGATAATTTAATTGCAGAAAAAACTCAGAATTAATAATCAACCAAACTATGTGAAAGGTAAAAAGGAAATAACTAACAGCCAGAATAGATTTATTAAGAATAAATCATGTTAGGCCAGACTAATTCCCTTCTGTGAAAGGAAAACAGTGCACGTGGATAAGGAAAAGTAGTCAGTGCTCTGTATATTGATTTTAATAAGTATTTGACAAATTTTATATGGGCTTCCTCATAGGCAAACTTAGCAAAGACACTGTAAAGTTACTTGCAAAATTACTGTAAAGTGGTTACAAAACTGTTCAAAAAAACTCACTGAGTAGAATCATAACCTGCTTTATTCCCATAGTGGAGGAATGGGACCTCACAGGGAGCCGTTCTGAACCCAATACGACTTCCTTCTTCGGGTAATGTTTTGGAACCTGAATGCTATTGTGACCTGATGCTCACAACAACCTTATGGCTCTAAGCATAAGCACATTAAAAGACAGCACTGGAATTCAAAAACTTCTTTAGAAGCTGGAGAAATTTCGTAAAAGAAATCAAGACAAAGAAACACAAGAAGACAATCATCTGCATCCAGAAGAGGGAGAAGAGACAGCTGATAGCAGCTTTTCAGAAAAGGGGCCAGAGATTGCGACATATCACATGGTAAATGCAAGCCAGAAACTCTGTGCTACTGTGAAAAAGTTGAGAAATATACTGGCATGTATAAACGGAAACAGGTATCTACATATCAACACAGTGCCTTGATGCAGCCCTTCTGCTCTACTGATGCCTGTTAAGACTGCAGGTAGAAGTCAGCTCGGATACCAACGAGACCTAAGTTTTGCACAGAGTACATTGAGAAAGATGTGAGATATACAAGACTTCCTCCGACCACAGTGAAGTGATGTGAGATTTGAAAACTTATTCCTTTAAGAGAGACTGCAAGAACTGGGAACATTCATTCATGGAAGAAAATAAACAGATGCAAGCAATAGTAAGAATCTTCAGGTATAAAAGGCTACTGTAACAGGAATAAAAAAAGGTGTACATGATGTAAAATAACAGGATTAAAATGCAACAAGGAAGATTCAAGCCAGACATTAAGAAAAGCTCCATAATGTTAAAAATGGCTAAAGACTGAAATAAAGGGCTTTGAAGACTGGTGGAGCCTCCACCGTTGCAATACTTTAGGAAGAGGTCTGTCAAGAATCGTATATTGGCAGACTTCTTTACAGTCTTGTCTACCCCAGCTCCTATTTCTGCACTTCAAAATGAGGTATTGCTACACTTAATGTGGCTCTTGCCCTTGGCAGTGTTTGGGAAACAGTGCTGCAGAGGCATAGATGTGACTCAGGAGGCAGTCACACTGTTAAGAGTCCATGAAAGTACAGACCCCTGGGGTGAGGTGTGATAGACCTGGACAGCTTAGCTCTGCTTCAACCCTGTCACCTGAAAACCAGTCTGAACCTGTCTGTTCAGGAAAACTAAGGCCTGAGGAGATGCAACTGTTCCACACAGAAAGAGATGCTGGGAATTACTCTGGGTCTTCAGCTCCCAAGTCAATGTGATCTGTGTTAATAAATAAGTTGAATACATGTGAAATTCTACCCAAAAAATCAAGCACTAAGAAATGAAACATTTTCTAGCCGCTCTCTCATACATCATGCGAATTATCACAGATGTATCCACTCCATACTCGAATACACTGTGCTACTAAATGTGGGTACTTCAACAGTAAAAAGACCTGCATTTGGTACATACTTCCATTCCTAGGTGTGCCAATTCTCTGAACTACTCCTCTGTAGACTATCTGGAATATATGAGTAGGGAACTCAGTTCTGTTGGTGCTGTACTATACATGTTGTCCTTCTGCATTTGCAGAGCAAGATAATGGGATTATGTTCAGGTCTGGTACAGAAATTTTTGACATAATAGAATATTTTTTTCCTAAAAGTGCATAAACTATGGACAAGATTGCAGTAAGGAAACTACTTCTTAGTAGGGTGGTAGCAAACCCTTAGCAAGCTAACAGTATAACCATTTAACTGCCTCTGTAATTTTATAAGCAAAAGAAAATATTAAAAAATCTGGAGTGCAAGCTTTAAATTGAAGACCCACCTCATTGACTACGTAATTAGTTCCTAATTACATAAGCATTGGCGAGCAGTAAGTGCAATTCAGAAGGTCAGAATTCTAAAATTAGTCACTAAATTTTAAAACCAAAGTGCTACTTTACTACCAATTTCTGTTCTTTATTGTCAAAAAAGAAAGAAGGAAACATGACCTGTTTTCAACAGAGTGATAGAAGACATTTGTACAAACTAAACATTCGTAATTCAGTTCTGGCTATGAATTAACCCTAAATGAAAATATTTTTATGTTCCTGCCCTAAAAATACACAAACAGAAATAAAGCCGAGCCATAGAAAGATTAATTACTGCGTTGTCTTCCTCATGGAAAATGAGGTCTGGATAGTCTACTGCATTATGTGTGCTAAATAATCAATATTTTACAGTCTTACCGTATTTAACTTCACAAGTACATCTAAATACCCTTTTTGAGACATTCTAGTGCAATACTGTGAACATAACTCATGGTCATATTCAGGTGGATTAATGATTCCCTGAAATACACCCTGCATAGGAAATCATATTTCATCTGCATCTATTTCTCTTATTCATTACCTAATCTTTCAAACCCCAAAGCTCTCTGCAGCTCCATCTGAATTTAAACAAAACATTTTCCAGTGGTCTTTTTCACAGGAAGGGCATAAATCTTCACGTTTACCAGATCACAGACCATCGAGAAAGCCAGCATTAAAGTTTTTTTAAAATTTGCAATCCTTGGGCTTAATGCCTTAATAACCAGTTGAAAACCTAGATGTACTAGAATGGTTGGTGAAAGGTTTAGGAAACTAATTTCTAAACTGCCACTGACTTGGACTACAAATGGTGCAAGGTCCTGCACTACAAGACATGGTTGCAGAATACACAGCCCCTTTCTCTCCCTCCATGCCACTGTGTAGGGACTTCGTCCATACCAACTCCAGCTGCATTGCAGGTTTCCTTTGAATTCAGTGAGGGAGAAATACAATGCGACATTGTAGAATGTTTCCACATTTCAGCAGGTTTTGAAGAACCTCTGATCAAAGATTAACAATTTTTTTTTATACTGGTTTAATCACAATTTGCAAATGTCTCTTCACAGCTATTTAAAGTCAGAATTGCCAAATGTGTGCCTTTAAATGTCCGTCCACCACAGATACACTTTTTGTACCAGTGAATGACAGGGGGAAGACTTAGAAATTAAAGACAACAGCAAACTTCTACTGGTAGATTCAATTACTTTCTTACCCATGTATCTCCTTTTAACTTAACAACTACAAAGAGCCTCTCAATGCAATCTTAAGATCTTAGTTCAGAAAAGGTTTCATGCACAAACTGTAAACAGGTGACCAGGTTTCATTAAAGTCATCAGGATGTAACAACCCACTCAAGTCAATAAACTGCCAAGTGTTTTTCTCAGTCATGATGGCTTGATGAATCAGCTTTCAGCACCAGCAGCCTGAGTCCAGGTTGATCTCTTTGAAACCTGGTAAAAGTTCTACCACCCTAAAAGGAATAAAAAGCATCACCTTATGTCATCTTGTGCCTCTGATGAAGTTAAGCTGAGCATACATTAGTCTTCTTTTTTTTTTCCCCTGTAAATATATTGCTTATTTCTACACTATGTTCACTTGAAAAATAACACTGTCTTTTAAAGTAGCATCATTTTGCAAATGTCACTGTAATTTTCCCCAAAGTATCATCCATTAGTTATAAAAGGTGCAAATGAAAAGAGTTTTAAAATTGGCATGGGGGTAGAGGAATACGAAGTAATGCACTAATAGCCTAGGTGGTGGCTGGATTTTTGGCAAGCTTTCAAAAGAGAAACGGAGAGAGAGAGACAGGTGATCAACTGAACTTCTTGTACATTTAAATACATGAAGTTAAGATGGACAAAACTATCAGGAGTTATGAAAGCATTTCTAAGGCAGGAATTACAAACGAGGACCCACTATTGTGGATAAATATACATATACATATATTTATATTCACACCTACATGTACTGAAATGAGAAAGGAGGATGAGACAGCTTCACAGTTAGGACTCTGTGTATCTCATCACCTCTAATGGTGTTTTACAGTATTTGCACCAGTTGTTGACCAAAGTTACAGATAACTTCAAAATATTAAGTTAAAAATGGTTTAGATGTCATTTATGAAAATAAAGTCTTTAAATTCCTGTTGTCAATATACTGATTTAAAAATTTTAAGCAAGTTTTCTTTTTTGACATCTGAATGGCTCCCATTCACAGGTTCTTCTCTTGCTTTCACTCTTGCAGTGTATCCAATATCTTTGTACAGATAGCATTCAGTTCAAAAACAGAACTAAAGGAATTTCCTCTGCTTTCTCTTTATTCTGCTTCTTGACCACAAAATTGTGAAAAATTCTAAAGCAATGGGAAAAAATGTTGTCAAAGAGCAAGCAACCTCAAGTAGGAGACCTTCTGTTCCATCTTACCACTCCATTAACTCAAATGACTGACTTCTACCTACGACTTGCACCCCTTTTTAGTTCAATACCTTAATAATCAGGCTATTAGCTATTCCGGTTATAGTCTCTTAGAATTGTATGATTTTGGCTTCCTCTGGTGTCCAAGCTCAGCACTTTAATAATCAGGTTATTAGCTGTTCTGGTTATTATCTTTTAAAACTGAGTAATTTTGGCCTCATCTGATAGCAATGCAATTGGGAATTAGGCCTCAAGAAGGTTCACAGGACTGAAAAAAACACTTTCAATCACACTTTACTTTAGTATTCAATATTCAGAAAATACAAAGCACTAACCCAGTACTTAATCACACCCTGTATTATTCTAAACATCAGTATGGGTTTACCGCAAGTTTAACTCCACAGTGTAATATAACTCCACTGCTACAGAGGAGGAAGAAAATACACACGTTTTAGGATTGATCTGAGACACCATGTTTTCTCTTAATTGTTCTGGGAAACAGGATGACAATTAGAAGGCCTCAGGACCTTTTATTTTTCTTAATTTTTTTTTTGTAATCTATGCAGATCTTACTACCTTCCATGTATTTTAAATACTCTAACATGAAGTATAACAGTTTACGGTTAAGCAAGCTTATAGTCTATAATAAAGTATGGCACGTGAGTATAAAAAAATCCAAAGTATGGATTCACATTTTACTTTGCAGTTGCTGTCTGAAGATCATTTTTCATTTAACTACAGAGTTTTTTGCATCTTTTATGAAAAAGAATTCCAAATTTGAGGGCACAGTTAATTTGAATTAGCCTTACTGACTAGTCATGATCAGAAGATCTTTTTATAATGGGTGATATGATCTTCTGATAACTGTGCTGTGAAAAAGATTTTGTGACTGCTGTTTTATTTACAGTTGGATTTTTGTTTGTAGGTTTGGGGAGTTTTACGGCAGTATTGAGTGGGAGGGGATTGCTTTGTATCTTGTCTTGCTTTGTCAATCAAATGTTTCAACTTTCTGAAGCAATCTGTGGATGCTGAAGCTCTTATAACTGTTTTAACAATAACATATCTGCATTTGAGTGAAAGACAATGTAAGAAGTAACCTAATTTTAACCATCTTAAAAACCACCAAAGATGGCAAGAAAATCAGGGTTCAGCCTGGTTAGGATTTTGTAGTATCTCTTCCTTTTCATAGTTTTAAACATGAAAATAACAATGAAAACTTTTCTCTTGGCTATCACTAATACACTTGGCATTAATGTCCCTTGAAAATTCATGTCTCTCTCCATCAACTCTAGATGAAACTTAGACATCTCACTTTTAGATCAGTAAAGATAATTAAGATGAGTACTGAAATCTAGAGGCAGGGGAAAAGTGGGTGTCAAGAAATGACAGTAAAAAGTATTTCCATATTTAAAGTTAGCCGGGTAGAAACAAAACCCTCCTTATGTATGAGTGTACGAGTAGAAGACTCTGGCAACTTATCTTGAGACATCATATTATTATCCTAAGATGCTGTATGATACAGCCAGGGTTCACAGAACGGTAACACAATGCATTTCCTTCGTTCTTGAAGCTGTTTGTCATTTTCCACATTGTTTCAGATATAATTATTCTTCAAAAAAAAATTACATTCTAAAATATTTCTCAGCTAAAAGCATCATCAAGTATCTTTCATAACTTGTAAATGGAAAAAAACCAGTTAGAAACTGTGTTCTAGGTGCTGTAATGGGTGCTTACTGCTGCATTCACTGAATCCATCAGTGGCACTTCACAGACATCTAGCAAGCCTATTTGCTTCATAAATCATTGAAATGCGTGAAGACCTTTTGCGTAACCCAGAAATATTCTTTAAGTGTTTAACATCAATAATAATGAAAACTGGCATCACAACAACTTAAGCAATGTAAAATATGGCATCGTAGGGTTCAGCTTGACTTTCATTGAAGGATTTCTAAAAATAAGAGTACATCATCAACAGTGACAGCTTGCTTAGTGACTCAACACAGTGGGAAACCTATTGCTCTAGAGGACTACGTTCTGCCTCATTATTTAATACAGACATCACAACCATGCTGTTCTGTTTTCAGTTCCTCAATGCATGATGCAAAGGAACCCACACCTCAGTATGTCTGCCCTAAAGAGTGAGAATAATTCAGAGTTGTTAGATCTGCACTACTGATAGCATACTATCAGCATATTAGTGCCAAGTTACGTAATTTATTGTGAGAGCTAGAAACATTTGATAGTCTTTCTGAAACCTCAGCTGCTGGAATCAAGATATTGTATGAGAACATCTGCTTCCATTTTACAAGCGTGCACACTTCTAGCACTCAGTATGTGAAGAAAAGCTCTAGCCCATGAACAAAATACACTCTAAAATATGAACTCAGAGGCACACAGAAATAATTGGAAATATAATTTAAAAATACTTTCAGTCACATTTTTGAAAGCTCAGCATTCACATTATTGCAATACTAATATTTTATACTTTAAATACATGATCAAGAGGCCTGTGAACAGGAAGAAAAATGAAGTGGAAGAGAATAGAAGACAGTGGGAAAATGGAAGGAAGAAGACTTGGAAGGGGGACAGACACCAGGTAATGATCTGAGTCAAGTATTAGGGATAAGAAGAGGCAGAAAAGACCTTGTGGAGAAAAAGCCAGGACTGTCAGCACATGTGGAGAGATACTTGTGCATAGAGAGTTAGGCAAAAATATGACGGGCAAAAAGTGACCAATGAATACAGTAAAGCAAAGAGAAGCCAGGGCAGGAGACAGTCAGTAAAGGGACGGGAAACTAGGATTGTAAAAGCAGATGACTAGGACACTGAGAACTGAGAGACAGCAAGACAAGGAAGGCAAGAGACTGGCATGGCTGAATAGGGAACTACTGGTCAAACTATAGGAAAAGAAACAAATGCACAGGCAATGGAAACAAGGACAAGTAACCTGCAAAGAGTATAGAGATGATGTTTGGTTGTGTAGGGATGGAGTGAGGAAGGCCAAAGCCAAGGCGAAGCTGGAATTCAATTTGGCAAGGGACACTGAGAATAACAAGATGGACTTCTACATGTGTGTTAACCAGAAAAGGAAGGCCAAAATACATGCACCCACACTGATAAACAATGCTGGAAAACTGGCAACAGTAGATGAGGAGAAGGCTGAGGTACTCAACCACAGTTTTCACAGAATCACAGAATCACAGAGTGAGTGCGGTTGGAAGAGACCACAATGGGTCATCTGGCCCAACCTTCCTGCTCAAGCAGAGTCACCCTAGAGAACACGGCACAGGATTGTGTCCAGGCAGTTCTTGAATATCTCCTGTGAGGGAGACTCCACAACCTCTCTGGGCAATCTGTTCCAGTGCCCAGTCTCTTGCACGGTAAAAAAGTTCTTCCTTATATTCAGGTGGAACTTCCTGTGCATCAGTTTCTGCCCATTGCCTCTTGTACTATTACATGGCACCATGGAGCAGAGCCAGGCTCCATCCTCTTGACATGCTCTCTTCAGACATTTATATATGATGAGGTTCCCTCTTAGCCATCTCTTCTCCAGATTGAACAGGCCCAACTCTCTCAGCCTTTCCTTATAAGAGAGGTCCCAGTCCCTCAGTCACTTTAGTCACCTTCTGCTGGACCCACCCCAGGAGTTTCATGTCTCTCTTGTACTGGACACAGCCCTCCAGATGTGTCCTCATCAGCGCTGATTAGAGGGGCAGGATCACCTCCCCTGTTTTACTGGCAGTGGTCTTCCTAAAGCACCCCAGAACACCACTGACCTTCTTGGTCACAAGGGCACTGCTGACTCATGGACAGCTTGCTATCCACCAGGGCCCTCACATCCTCCTCTGCAGAGCTGCTTTCCAGCAGGCTGACTCCCAGCCTGTGCTGTTGCATGGCATTATTCCTCCCCAGGTGCAGGAACCTGCATTTGCCTTATCTTGAGTTTTAGAAAGTTCTTCTCTTCCCATCTCTCCAGCCTGCTGTGGTCCTTCTGAAGGGCTGCACAACACTCCAGAGTATTGTCTACTCTCCCAGCTGTGTGTCATAAGTGAGCTTGCTGGGGAGGCATCTGCCCCTTCATCCAAGTCATTGATGAACAAGTTAAACAATACTGGGCCCAGTATTGAACCTTGGGGACACCACTAGTGACATGCCTCCACCTGGACTCTGTCTGGACACTGATTACAACCCTCTGGTTCAGACAATTCTCAATCCACCCTACCGTCCACTCATCCAGTCCACACTTCCTGAGTTTGCCTATAAGGATATTGTGAGAGACAGTACCAAAAACCTTGCTGAAGTCGAGGTAGGCAATACCCGCTGCTCTCCCCTCATCCACCCAGGTAGCTGTTTCACCATAGAAGGCAGTCAGGTTGGTTAAGCATGATTTACCTTCAGTGTATCCATGCTGACCAGTCCTGATCAGGTTCTTGTCATCCATGTGGATAGAGGTGGCCTCCAGAATGAGGTGCTCCATCTTGTCTCCAGGGAATGAGGTGAGGCTGACTGGCCAGTAGTTCCCTGGGTCCTCCTCCTTGCCCTTTTGAAAGACCAGGGTGACATTTGCTTTCTTTCAGCCTTCAGGCACCTCTCCTGATGGTCATGTCCTTTCAGAGATGACCGTGAGCAGCCTAGCTATGGTGTTTTCTAGGTCTCTCAGCACTCCTGGATGCATCCTGTCAGGGCCATTGGACTTATGGATGTCAGATTTACCTAGGTGTTCTCTAACCCAATCCTCCTTGACCAGTGGAAAGTCTTCCTTCCAACATTCCTTTAGCCTGGTTTCTTGGGTCAGAGATTCCCAAGGGCTGGTCTTGCCAGTGAAGACCAATGCAAAGAAGATGTTCAGTAACTCTGCCTTCTCAGTGTCCTTTGTTACCAGGGTCCCACTTCCATTCAGTAATGGGCCTCAGTCTTCAATGGCAATCTCTCTTTCCACACCTCTCAAAAGGATGGGGACTGGACAAGCAAAATGCTTCCAGGTTCATGATCACATGAGAAACATGAATGTACATAAGTCTACAGGAGCCAATGAGATTCATCACACAGTCCTGAAGGAACTGGCTGATGTAGTTGCCAAGCCACTCTCCATGAGATTTGAAAAGTCAGAGCAGTCAGGTGAAGTTCCAGGTGACTGGAAAAATTAAAATATTGTGCCCATCTGTCAAAAGGGTAGAATGGAGGACCCTGGGAATTAGCCTCACTTCTGTGCCTGGGAAGGTCATGGAACAGATCCTCCTAGAAGCTCTGCTAAGACACATGGAGAACATGGAAGTGATTCGAGATAGCCACAATGGCTTCTCCAAGGGCAAGTCCTGCCTGACCAACCTAGCGGCCTTCTACAGTGGCTTGATAGTAGTGGCATGTAGAACAAAGGGCAAACTACATCGTCTTTTTTAAGAAGGATGTAATCATTACAAAATTCTTAACCACAGAATTAATCTTAGAATCACAGAAGTTGTTTTTGGAAAGACAGATTGAAATATGCTGAACTAATCTATCTGTCTCAAATACCAAAAAAGTCCAGATATTTGGAGGACTGTTCCATGTATCTGAGAGCAGGACAGAATCTGAAAGTGTAAGATAAAACTGAAGCTATGATTTTGAATATCTTGAAAGAAAATGCTAAAAATAAACACCAACAATGGGAAAATATGAAAAGGTGAGATTTCAACAATAAGTAGCTGTAGAATACACCACAGTTTCTTTTCTTTACAAAACACTGCCAGAATCTCTCCACTTAGGGATATTTTAGCAAAACTGTACTCACCTTAATGCAATTACTGTACATTGATGGTAAAGATGTTTATGCTGTGCCTAAAGCTGAATAAGTAACTGAAAATTGCTATGCAGCATACACAACTGACAGCAAAAATGAAGAAGGGGTGATATATGGGGCCTTTTCGTGAAAAGATAGTGACACAAAACCCAGCAATCTCTTTAGGGTGTAAAAGAAATTCCAATAAGGTAACCACAGAAAGTTTCCAAATTTTAATTGCTAGGTATTTACTATTCTGCTATTTATTTCTATGGGATGTAGCTAAATTGGCAGCATTTATAAGTTTTCTTCAAGCTTTTTTAGCATCCTAGTAAGCAATAAGAATTTGAATAACAGGAATAATCTATGTAAGCAGGTAAAAATTAAAAGAAACTTTCAGAAAATATTTTATGTGTAAGTAACTCTAAAAGCTTCAGAGCTGAATAGACTATACTGCCCAGTAATCCTATTTCGTGCAACATTATATTTTCCCCTGAACAACAGCACATTAGGCATCCTGCAAAAATAAGCAGAGATACAAAAACATGCACCACCAGAATTATTCATGTTGTTTGTCTCATAGGGCCTGCATCCACTTTCACACCCTTCCCTCTCAATTTCCTTACTTTGTTCTAGATTTTTTGGTCTCCTCTCAGTTATCTATTCCTAGTGTATCATCTTTGCAATCTTACCCATCCTTTCCTCACTTTATTTGAAAATTTATTTGAAAAGAGGGCCATAACTGAACTTGCTATTTCAGAGATCGCCAAAAAATAAAAAAGCATTTGTAAATAACTGTTCTGCTACAGGGTAATAAATACAATTATGGGGTCTGGAAGGAGGACCCTGCTGAGCCTTGGCTGAACCATCAATGCTAAGGCCTCAAAAACACAAGAGTAAGGATTGGCGTGGTTTTGCTTGACAAAAGTGTAACTGCTCCAGTCCTACATCAATTAACTAACAGAAGCTGTAAAATTAGGCACGACGAAAAACTCCAAAGAAGTAAGTTTATGGCTGTTTCCTTTCTCTTTTAAACTTACTTCACTGCTTTTCTTATTTACCCAGAAAAAGAATTGGATGCATGTTAAACCACAAGAACATTCGACCACAGCATAAGATAAGTTATACTTAGCTAATGCCAGGCTAATGATGAACATGAGCAAAATATTTGTGATTAGCTGAAAAAATAAGATTGCATTGATGTTAATATTGCATTAACCTTATAAAATAGCTGATTTGGGGAAGTTAAGAGTTTTTGAGTGATGAGTGCTTAAACTTTCACTTGAAATCCAATTTCATGCTAGGAGGTACTCTCTGAACTTATTATTCTGCTTAATTTTTTAAAATTAAGGTGCCTCAAGAAAGGATCTTAAGTCAAAGATCCTTTCAGGGATAAAAGGATAAAAGAATAACTTCAGAGGACAAAATGCGGGGTGAAGGAAATAGACGATGCACTTTTAATGCAGACTACTGCCAGCAGAGCATTACAGAGCTACATGTTCCTGAGGGATATGGAACAGTAAGGGAGAAGTAAGGTGACAGTGTCTGATGAGGATACTGAGCCAGTCATAGAACTGACTGCAGCACTGCAAAAGTCAACAACTGGATATTGAAATGGCAGATTAAAAAAAAAAATATAAAAATGTGGGGAAAATGTGGAATAAAAACATTATTGCTATCGGTGAGTAAGGATTCTAACCAGTTTATAAGAAGATATTTTAATAGCCATTAGTTATTAAAAATAAACTGAGTAGTGGACATATTACTGTTCCACATTATAAGTCTAAGAGTCTGTCACATTTTAATTACCGTGTACTGTTCTGGCCCCCCACTATCTACAAAAGGATGAGAGATCAACAGATTTTCAGAGAAGCACAACAACAATAACTGCAGGTTTGCAGTAGCTTCCATGGGAAGTGTGTTAAGTGGATAAGGACTCTTCAGAAGAGAGACAACTGAAGAAACAAGTTGCAGAGGTCTTTAGTATTCTGAGTTACTGGGAGTAGCAGCAGAGCAACAGGGACCTCTCAATCTGTCACCATAAACGTACTATAGAAAAGATTATCTATGCAAGCTCTTCAATTCCTTCACATTGCAGGCAGTTCTCAGATGCCAGTGAACAAAATATCCAGCAGGAGGCAGAGGACTGTAACCCTTTGCGCTCATCAACACTGAATCCACTGGAAAAAGATAATAATAACTTAAAGGGGGCTTTGCAGTTAACAAGAAGTGAAAACTAAACAAATCTGCTTTGTTTATTTCAAATTCTGGGTGTGAGTCTTCCCTCAAGATCTACTGAAATACGTGTGCATCTTTCACATATACATAAAAGAATAGTAACATGCACAAGTGTTCAGCATTTAGATATTCTTTTACTACCTTAACTATTTACTTTTCTTCTCTGTAAAAAAACAACTGTTGTTTTGCTTGGGGTAGAAAAAGGTTAGCTATGACGCGCAGAACACCATTACACCATTTCTGAAATTACTCATTCTAGATGTAAAAGAAATGTTTCTTCTCAGTGCAAACTCCATTGTTCAGTGTTTTTCTCAACTCAGCTTGACTTGACCTGAATCTACTCGACTAACCTCTACTCTTTACTTTTTCCAGTGCTTACATGCATTTAGCACTTGTGAGGCCACACCTGGAGTAATGTGTCCAGTTCTGAGCTTCACAGCTGAGAGATCTCTGTGGCTCACTGAGCTGGAGAGAGTCCAGCAAAGGGCCACCAAGTGATGAAGGAACTAGAGCATCTCTCCTGCAAGCAAATCCTGAGATAACTGGGATTTATAACCCTAAAGAAGAGAAATAACTGATGGGAGGGTGCTAAGAGGACTGAGCCAGGTACTTTTTAGTGGTGCTCAGTGAGGCAATGGGCACAAACAGAAACGCAGGAAAGACTTTTTCAGTGCCTGACACAGGTTGCTCAGAGATTTTATGGAGTCTCCATCCTTGGACTGAGCCATCTGGACACAGTTCTGGGCAGCCTGCTCTAGCTGGCCCTGCTTGAGCAGCAGTGTTGGACCAGGTAATCTCCAAAGGTCCCTGCCAACCTCAACCATTATGAAGCCTCGTGATTCAGTTTTTGCTTCTGTCTTGTTTCCTACTGAACAAAGACTAATTAAAGAGCATAAGTGTGTGTGTGTACATATATGTGTTTGTAGATGAGTATGTATATACACCCACCTATATTTATTATGACCATGAAAAATTTTGCTTGGTTCCCAAATTATAAATACTTTTATCAAATGGGACAACACTCCTGATACTGATCCAACAGATTATTAGATTTTCAAGACATCTGCCTGTAACTAAATATCTGCTTAATGATTATTCTCATGCCAATCTGAGTGATAATAATTACTATGTCGGTGTAAGATTGTAAAGATAGAGGTTTGTGTAAATTATTTCTTTCCTAATAATTTCAGAGAAATTACCTTTCTAGCCAAAAAGACATCATGAATTATTGATATTGATTTTTATAATCTTTTCCTTAATATATAGTCCCATTATGAATTAATCTGAATTATTAATTGAAGCATTAAAATATATATATGCATTATAGCAAGCCAGATGAAGGACTAGGTTTTTTGACGCAAACTCAGAAACCAGACTTTGCAAGAACAGGTACTGAGAGTGTTCTGGCCGAATTACTCTTTGGAATAGAAATGGCAAATTAATTTATCTCGTCATAATACATTTTCTTGCCTTCTCCAACATGAAATAAATGCATTCAATGATAGATCTGAAGTGTTTCGCTCAAATAATCTTGGGAAGGAGGAAACAGTGTCTTTGGACTACAGCAGTTAAACAGACAAAACAACATGACCTGTGATCAGCAGTATCAAGAAATATTTTTCATTGGGTGTTTGAAATTTATTCCCAGACAGCAAAAGACTTGTTCAAAATCTCTCTAAGCTCTGTTCAAGGGCTTTTGCTGCAGACAGATCTTCTAATTGCTCTTTACATAGCAAATCTCATGGCTACTGGCTAGTTGTCTTCAAAAAGCTACATTCCTCTCAATATTTTTTGTCAGTTTGAGAGGCTGAATTTGAGATACTGTCTCCTGCTGACCAATGCAGGCATGTGCAGACAATTAAACATTAAGACAGTGTGGTAATCTGGATAAAGAAACCCTAGAAATAGTATAACAATAGTGCAGCAGTGTACATATTCTCATTTTAATTTCCTTTAAGTCTATACACTTCAGCGTAACAAGCCTAATAGCTATTAAAAGAGAACAGAAAATTTTCCAAACATGTGAAAGCATTTGTAGGAAAGTCATTATTGTTACCATTACTTTTGCTAAAACTCTACTGGGACCATAGTCTTTTTATTTTTTTATTAGCTCTCTACGAATAGGATGTGAATTCCAGCATATATACTAATCAATACTTTCTCCTTCAGTACCCTGAGAAAATAAGGGATTCAGATGATATCTCCTTAAATGTCTTAAGAGAATGCCTATGCCATCTCATATGCCTTAAACGCTTATCTAAAAAAAAAAAAAAAGAAAGAAAAGCAAGCAACCAAAGAACAACAAGAAGCTAAGCACATCCTCTCATTCTATCCCCAAATATTCACTTGGCTTCATTGCACAATTGGTTATTTTCCATTCAAAGATGTTCTGAAAGAAAGCTTATTAACACTTAAGGTCAGCTCTAAAGCAATGATAAAACTCAACAATTCCCTTTTTCAAAAGGTGCAAAGCATTTTCAGCACTTTCAAAAGGTAACAAAGACAGTTGCTTTATTCTGTGCATTAGAAGCCTGATAAAAAGCCATTCATTCACTTCAGGGGGACTTAGATCAACTTTTCATCATTCATTAAAGCTACTCTATTCTTTCATTAAATGTGGACCAAAGATTGGTTCTCTCTTCAGAAACTGTATTGGTTTATGGTATGATACTATACGATTACATTGCCTTTGCCTATTTTTTAAGTGGTTGCAAATGATATGATAGTTAATAAAATGTTTCCAAAAGACTCTGGCCTCAATGAAGTGCTCAAGTAAAATGATCAGATCCTCAAAAACTGTTTTTTAAACAGAGTTCCCAAGTACTGCAAGATGCAATGTTCTGTCAAAGAAAGAGTGTTCTGGTTGGCAGGATATCTTTGGGTTTTTTGTTTCGTTTTGTTTTGTTTTTTCCAACATGGCAAGCAGGAAGTGTCATTTATTCTAACAGAATACTTACATCAAGATTTACCCTTCTCACTACTATGGTCACAGGTTGTGCTTAGACTGTAACGGCATCTGAGGAGCCACGAGCAACACAGGTGTGGAAAATGTAGTACCAGAGGAAGTGGGGACATGGATATGGGATTGCAGCTTCAAAGTAGAAAGCTCATTTTAAAAAAATCTGGCCCAGTCTCATTGCTGTGTTAAGGTAATAGCTCTGCGTTAGCCACATTACAGAATAACTGTTTCAGATCCCTCTCAGATGATCTCACTTCATAGATTTGAGATGTCAGAAATGGGGTAAGACCATTCTGAATGAATCATCTTGCTGCTGAAACATCAGGGGGTGATAAGACAGCTTGGAGAGCCAGATAAGATGTATTTCAAAGAAAGCAAGGCATGACAGCAAGTATCTGCAACTATCCCTGTTGAACATTAGAAATATAATTTAACAAGAGAAAATTGGCTTTCCCAGCACAGATTGAAATAAGCAGATGAACAATGACTTTACTTCCCACAAGACTTCAATTACTCAAACTTAAACAAAAACAAATTCACAAATGCAACTGGAAGAATAAGAGTCATAGTTCTAGTGCTGAACCAACTTAACAAATCTAATGGTGTAACACCAATAGAGTAGCTGTTGTTCTAATAGCTATATTAAACCTCTGAGCATAATCAAAATGACTTTGATATTTCCATAAGGCAGAGTAAACTCAGACTGAGTACTATGCTTAAACCATTAACGGTATTGCTGCCTTCTTGATGATTAGTTTGTGTTTGGAGTAATTTACTATATTTTACACTAGAAAAGGAGAAATTATGCATTAGGGAAGGAACATTTCTTCTTATTTGTCCCTTTTTGGAAATGGAGAAGTTTATCTGGCCCTTAACATAGTTTTCAAATTTTGTTGCTCTCCAAACTGGTTAAAGTTGCAAATCACCATCCCAGCATTGGGCAAGCTAAATTCTGTTCTAGAACAGATACATACAATCCTCAACTTAGCCAACTTCCAGGGCTATTATATATGTATACAAAGGGACAATTTAGTCCTCTTCAGCACCTTTTTATGTCTCTTCATAAGAGTATTCATTTGTCCAACGAAGCCAAAAAATGAATAGATACACGTAAACAAATTAGTAATCTGGTGTCTTTCTTGGTTGGCCCTAAGGCAAAGCCCATATGTTTCAAGCAAGGTCCGTGTGAAATGTTAACATCTCCTAAGCATTTTTGAAGGCTACTTAACTCTCCATCAGCATCCCGTAATTGAATGCAGAATGCATTACGCAGAGCATTAGCTGGGCACCTGACATGGGGGTGGTCTCAATCTGGAGTCTCATTTCCCAGACTAGCATAGGATGCAAGTGTCACAGAGGCAATGTGTTGAGCTCCCAGGAAAGCTGAGAGAAAGAAGGGATGTATGCCCTCAGTGATGCCCGCATGCAGAGAAGAAGCTGGATCTCTGGTGAGAGGGATGGCATGAGACAAAGCCTAAAAAATGAAAGGATGTAAAGAGATGAATGACACAGGCAGCGAAGGATTTGGCAGGGTTCCAGCAAGGATTTAGGATATCTCAAAGGAGAGGGAAAGGGTGAAGAACAAGAGGGGGGGAAAAAGCAAGAGTCTGATTTATACCAACAAAAATAGGAAATTCAGCTAAAAGGCTGACAATCTGTTATCTGCTTATCACTCTGCATAGATATTTCAGTGGTATCGGGCAGTAGAGAGTGTCAAATTCTGTTCATGCTGTTACACCCACACACAGCTCAGTAGGTTAAGACTGGCGTGTTCTAGCTTAATTGTGCCTGAGTCAGTCCAAGCACGTACTTTTGTAAGGTACTTTTTTCTTTGCAGTTTTCTTTTCTTACTTTTATTAGCAAGATCAAAAAGGGCACATACAAGAGAAGACAAAAACACAAACTTTGTAAGATTTTATCAGGTCCAAATTAAACTGTTAGTGTGTTCCCATCAACAGACTATTCAATGGCACTTGAATGCCAAGCTCTTTCCAGGACTTTACACACTTACAAGGTGCTGACTTCTTCTGAGGGAATTTGCTGCTCAGTGTTTCATACCACAAGAGCAGCATCCACTGTACTTACCCTTATTGCCAAATAACAGTTGTGTTCAGGAGCCATTAGCGGAACACAGTATGGCTTTTCACATGACAAATACCACCGACGGAATGCTAGTCTGTGTTTCAAATACAACAATACAGCTCTGTTACCATGGCATAGTTACATACTGTGTCAAATAGCAGCCTCCTGTTTATGTCCACACTTCGGGTGAGTAGCCACCAAGTTCAGAAAGAAGGCAATGTTCAGTGGCAAAAAATAAAGGTGTTAATTCTTCAGGTCCAAAGTGTACCTGTAAATGGGAAGTGGGAAGAGAGAGTGAGAAGGAGGAGGTACGAACTCTTCACATCTATACTGGAATTTAAAAGCCCTCACTTCTTTTTTACCCAGTGATTTTCATCAAGGAAAAAAAAAATTATGCAAGTTCCATATCTCTTTTGCTTTATTCCAGAAGTTTTGAGATACAAGCAAATAGGAGAAAAAATAATCACATTTGAGGCTTTCTCAAACAGAGAAGAAATTAATCTCTCTCTTTTTTTGTACTGTAAATTCAGTTGCACCTGATGAACGATAAAGAATTAAAAGCTTTTTTTTAATTTCAGTTTGCCAGTTGTACCTGTTCTTTCTACAAATACAGAAATGGATGTATCTGGGATAGGAAAAGAACATGTTACACACTCTTTTTCATAGGAAAAGAACATGTTGCAAGCTCCCATTACAGGAAGACGCCATATATAGTTTATTTGACAAACTACACTGCATTAAAAGTGGAGATGTCTGCTGCAAGGCCAGGGATAGGCTCAGGTTGCTGATCTATGCCTTTGAGACACACTAATGACAATAGGAGTGTACAGGAACCTCTTTTAGAAGAAAAATAGTTCAAATAAAAGAGCACCACCTGAACTTTTCTCAGACACAAGGTGTCTGGACCTACCCTGGCTGATGAGCAATCAAATGGATTTCAAGGATGCTTCAGTACGGTTGAAGTAAACTTAAAAAATCCTTATTTTCCTAAATATCTTCTTAATCTCTCCATAACTTCAATTGAGGAGCTTAATGTTAGTCTACCAATACGAGTGAATATTTCTCATACACACTCCCTGTCACAGAGAATTAATTTTATGGTAGAAAATATTCTGTTTCATTCAGAACTAGTTCTGCAGATTTTACAAGTTTCTTACTAAAGAACAAATAAATTTTCCTTTAGATTACCATAACTGAAAGAAGTATTCTCAAGGGTTAATTTTAACTAGTGAGTCAAATTTGTCTAAACTGCTTTTATAGTCAATGGGTAGAAAACTAGTTCCCTAGAGAGTTAATTCAGCAGTTTCCTGGCCCCGGAGAGCCTGTCTCTCTTTGGGGTCCCTGGAGCGAATCTGAAGAGACTGGACAATACTAATCTTTCAGAGTGGTCCTCTCTGTGCAACACCTAAAAGGGTTTGTGGTTGTTTGAGGTTATGGGAGTGATAGAAATATAAATTAAATTTTCTCAAATACATACTTTACGTAATAAAATAACGGGATATTAGCTAATTACGAAAACAAAGCAAAATGAGGAAGGAAAATATGCCTGTTTAGGTTAGATTCCTGTTTTCAGAAGTTTGAGTATTTTTTAATTTATGAAACAATCTAACCACAAACCAAGCAGAGTTTGTGGTACAACTTTTTCAGGATTTCAAAATAACTTTGTGTTAATTGATACCAGCTGCTGTATAAAAGGAACAATCCCATGTACCAGAAGAATTTGATATACGGATGGGAAAAGAACAATAATGCCTAAAATGTTTCCAAAACAGCATGTTGAAAATGTTTTGCTTGAAGTTCTGGAATGAAAAGTAGGAAGTGCAAAATCTGAGAAAACTGAAACATCCAGACACAGAGAAGATCCAGAAGACCAGCCAGTATCATCTGTGTTATCCTGAGAATCAAAATGACATCCCAGCAACATTCAAATTTTATGAAGAGAAAATCACATGAAAGCTTTTGGACAGTGACTAGGCAACCAGCCTAACCAAGAACAGAGTTCCACAGAGGAGTTTTGTGTTGGCCTCTGATTCACCAGTAATGAATCAAGTCTTTTTTACAAAGCTTATTTTCCAGTGTTGACCTCTGTCTCTTTCCCTCTGCTCTGTTTCAGGGAAATACAAAGAGGAGGTGTAACATCCCGTTCCTAAGCACAGGGAATTATCTTCCACCAGCAGCGCTACCTTCTACCTTCCACCAGATGAAGAGGAATCTTCAGTGTGTCCTGAGTTCATCACCTCTTACAGGCCTGACAAATTTAGAGGACAATCTCTTTCCCAAACCCCTAGTGCTCTACTTACGTGGGAAGTAACAAGGATACCTAGGAGAGACGATGGTGTCAGTTATTTAATAAAGAGTTGTTCAGATGCTACAACACCACTGCAGACCATTGCGTGGCTGACATACACTTGAGTTTCTGGACAGTGAATTCACAGTTTGTGAACAGATTGATCAGTTTCTGTTTGTTAATATACCTAATCCGTGCATGTTCCCAGTTTCTATGCTTCAGTACCCCGGTGTACAGGAAAACAGAATTACTTTGCATGAATGCTCTAATCTCCAGATCCAAAGTATACCTGGACCACAGAAATTCTACCTCATTGCAGGCACCAGTTACTGGATCAGAAGTTTATTTCACCTGAAGTGAATTCAAAATGTGATCTCTAAAAGCTTGATCTTTGCTTGAACAGAATTAAAATCAAGCAGTAACTTGTTTCCACACATTTAATATAACAAGCATATTAAGTTAATTTCTTGTTTAAGAATGTCTTCTGGGATCAAATTTAAATCACCCTTTTTTAATAATGACAGAGATCTATTTACAGACAAACATCAGTAAGCAGAAGAAGCATTTCAACATGTTTAAAAACCTACTCAAGAAGTTTTCACAGAGAAGCGCAAGGAACCATAAACAAGAGGGGCTGTAGCTGGATGCCATTATAGGACCTGAAAGGATTATTCCTTAGAAAACATGACCATAATATGATTATTTTTCTATGGATTGGATACAGTGTTTGGCAGTATATCTTTTCCAAAGATGTAGTTAACTTTTCTGGATTTTTATAATAATGACGTATGACACAATGTCCTCTGGAATTAATCACAAGTATTTTTAAAAGATGAGGCTTCGTTATATCTTTGTTCTTTATATCTTGGCTTTTGTTAGCGCATTTTAATTAGGATCTGGTATCTGCAATAAACAGTAAACATAAAGAGCTTTGCAAAAATGTATTAGACTGTTTGTTTTCACACTCTAATGCATATTTGCACAATTTTACCATGAAAAAAGGAAAACATGCTAAGCTCTTGGGCTCTATCCCAAATGTCCTGGAATAGAATCTGGAAATTACTAAGAATGAAACCAAACCACATCATATTTCAGTAATTAACCTAAGAAAAGAGGGCACACTGTCTATGTGAAAGATAGTTTTGTGGGAGGCATTTGTGAAGAAAAGAAGCTTCTAGAAGAGACATGCAAGCAACTATTTAGGATTTGATTTAATTTTCTTTGACCAGGTAAAAACTTGATAAATGCACTGAGGCTACAAACTTTTTTTCTTTCACAACAGTAGAGAAAATATTTATCATTTATTTCTCATTGCAGAAACAAAATGTGTCTAAAAGAAACTGAGAATAAAAATACAGCCTAAAATTCAGTACAGTACCATTTATTTTACTAGTTAGACAGATGTCAAAAATACAAAAGAACAACTTTGTGAATCTGCAGAATAAGTGAATTTATAGTGGATTGCAAAAACAGATGCTGACAACAAACAGCCTTGGATGCAGGGGACTGGATAAACGGACTTCATTATAATCACACGTATACTGATTTGAAGAAACTTCTGGGGATTAATATGGCTTTTGTAATGCACTGTAACAACATATTAGAAAAAAAACCACTCAGAACTGAAAATACCATTTGTCAAAGACAGATGTACTTTCATTTCAAAGTATTCCTATCAAACTCTATCAGAAAACTTGAAAGGTTTAAAATGTGGCTCTTGTGAACAATTGGTATTGATATGACACCTTGATAGTATTTGAACGTGACACAAAAGTCATAAAAGTATATAAGCAATTGTAAGGTGTAAAGTGATTTTTTTCCCACCAAAGCTAGGCTTTAATGTGTTTCCAAATAAAACACAAGATTAAGTAATTTATTTTGTCATATGATTTATTTATGGGCTGAAACACTGTAAACAACAGATAAAAGATACAGACTCAGATGTCAAAGTAAAAGATGAAAATCATTACATTTTATTAGCAGAAGATATATAAAAATGCCAAAATGAACTGTAAAGAGAGGGAAAGTGTTATGCTCAGAGGTCCTTCAGCCGAGTTGCATTTGTTTTTCCCACCTCCCCTAAAGGGGAATAATAGCTCTGAATTTAATTAAAAATCTATTTTTTAAGATTAAAGTAATGAAAAAGTTAAAAGACTGGATCACAAAGAAGAGTAACTGTGAGGATCTCAGGGAATATGAACTGATGAACTCCCTTATATTTTATTTTCTCTCAACTATTTGTGGGAGGATCACTAGTGTTGCATAGGAATTGTTAGTCCTGGATAAAAGCAAGGATTTTATAAACCAATAAATTTTTCATTAGTTTTACATAAATTTTAGTAGCAATAGTTTAATTCCAGTCAAATTATTTCAATCAGATGAGTTGCTGCTGAATGCAATATTATACATTATGTTAACTGGGGCATTTAGAAACCTGGTTCCTAACCGTGCTGCAATGCTTGAGGCATTGTTTGCCATACATTTTTTCTTAACATGTAAAATAAAAATAATACAGAAGAGATAAGGAGAATGAAAGTGAAAAGGAATTTCAAAAACTTCTAAGCACTGAGAGAACTGGAAAACCAAAACTGACTATTTAAACACTTGTAAGATTTTTTTAGCATGTTTATATGCCTAGAATTTTCTTGGTCTTCATAAAAATAAGTCAAAACTGTTATGAAGTGATTTCTCATCCTTCACCTGTCCTTTTTCTCAGGCCGCATACTCCAAGAGAAGGCTGGAAGAAATAACCATGTTGCATTTGATCTGACAGTTTCTGAACCTGGACTTGGAAAACTCAAAGTGATACGTCCTTGCAAGTACATTGGCAGCACACGACATCTCAGAGAAGTTCAGGTGGGGAAAGAGAATTTCTCAAATCATTCACAACCACTGAAGGCCTGTAGGTCAAGACCAATCTCTTCTTCATCCAGGTATCTGGTAACATATCATGAGACTAAGCATAAAGTGGTTTTATGCAAAGCAGACACTGAATCTAGTCACATTTTAGCTAAAGGTTTTCAGGGCAGCTTCATCTGGAGTGTGTTCTGCAAGTGCAATTCAAAGATGACAAAAGTTTGAGAAACCACAGCTGGGGGCACTTACGAAAGAAGCACTAGCACACTTTCTTGCAAAGTGCTGTTGATTGTAAACATTCCCTGCTCCTTGCCCATCCACAGTACTTGGCTGGGCTTGAAGAGGTGAGAATAAGGTCATGAGAAAAGAATCAGTATTAATCTTCAAAGAATAGTTTCATTTCAGGGGGTGCATTCCAATATTTATAGGTCAGTGCTGGTTGACTCCAACCAGAACTACATACGTTTTATTAAAATTTTGATAATACTCATACATTAACCTTCCCCTGCTTCCCTTTTTGTTTCTGTCAAAATCATGGAATGGCACCCAAAAGTCTGTACATAGAGCTTTCCAGTGCCAAATAAACCAAGCATATCTTTTTATGCTGTATGCTTTATAATTTTCTTGATCCTGACTTCAATGGAAATGCTGTGTGTGGAAGGATGACAAGATTGGGCCCTGAGGCAAGAGCTCTGTAGAATAATGTGTAGGAATGTTATTGTTGGAATTTTAAGAAACAACATCTCTCAATTGGGCCAAACCCAGGCCATCTTCCTCATGCCAGTAATCAGTGAAACTACTCATATGAGTAAAGAAAAAAGCTAAAAATTATTATGGATTACTTGAAAAGAGTCTGTCTTTTGTGGAGTCTTTCTCTGTTGTCTACACACAGTTGTACTAATGCCATCTAGTTGGCAGTGGGAGGTGGTTTCCTAGCTCATTAATCCCTTGATACAGATAAATGGATTGGTCTGATCCCCCATTTCTGTGAATATTTTGCCCTGTTTATAAATAAGCAGAAACTTTGCTCCCTCTGTTCCAGGGACATTAAGAAACCGTGTGGTTCCATACTGCCAAACATGGCAACTTGTAACACTTGCTACCTGATGCTTAGCACACATCACACAAACTATTGCTTATTTTCATGAGTAATAAATTCATCATTCATAAAATTCAAATTTATGTACCTACTCAGAGAAGTTCAACTTCACCCTTTAAACACTACAGCTCATAGGTCAACTTGACCATTCTCAAAGAAATGTTTTTGCCAGACTACTTGAACACCTTATTAAAGTTCCCAGTAACTCAATGTAATTTTATGCAATTAAGCAACATGTTTTGGAAACAAAAGGAACACTCTGTTACCATTCCTTCTACATGGAGTACTTTTTATTGATAACTTTATAAGCAAGCTTAATGGAGCGAGATGGAGAAGACAGAAGGATAAAAATAACAATGAGAACACAAAGCTGTAACAAATTCTAAAACCTTATTGCTTGATGTACCCTGAGAAGCTTGGAAGTACAAGTCTTTTCCCTATGAATTTTGTCCTCTGTTTGCCAAACATTTTAATTTGTTGTTTTTCTAGCACAGAAGAAGCCAGTGTGGTTTTGCCTTTTCCTTGAATTTCCATTGGTGTGTTAAATTCATACTATTATATTTGTAAAGGTGTCAGCAGCAATGTGCACAGCTCTGGAAACAGAGTTGCACACTAGAAAATTGCCATGTAGTCTACCTATTGCTTCTCCTTTGCATGAAAGGCATGTTGCTTGTTAATTACACACCACAGTGCATGGAACAGAGGGAAGCTGGGCAGACAGTGAACACGCTGAGCCATACCATCCCCCATAGCGTAAATAGGAGGAGAATAAAAAAACGCATCAAAAATCTCTTCTAAATGGAGCAGCACAAACTCCACCTAACATCCCCAATCAGCCCTAAGTGAGTTTGTTCTGCGAACAGAAATCAATTGGTGTTGCAGTGAGTGAGGAAGCTTCAGCCTTGGAAGGGGAGCCTTTACCTCCACGCAGTAAAAGCAACGGCACGTATGCCTCCTGGACACCCAACATGCAGCCATTTGCTTATGACCACATTTTGTGAAGGGACAAACTCCGCACGCCAGACTTGCTATTTTATTGACCTGCATCTTGGAACGGAGGAAAACTTTCACTAACAACTCAGTAAGCCAAAACAGGCAGACTGTGGCTCAGCTCTGAAGATCCCTCAGTTAACCCCTGCGACCACCTGACTGCAAGACAGCAAATGGATGTACAATGAGGGGTTTCTTATGCTTAACAAATGAGGCAGGAGATACTATTCAAACATGGTGAACACAGACAACTGAAAAAAAGCCAAATCGTTAAATGGGTAAAGAGATGCTGCCTCGAGACGAAACGCTCATGGGCTGCTGGCTAAACACTGACTAGTAACTTTCAACAAGCATGGGAGACCCACACCAGCAAATTAGCTTTCCTCTCTCTCTCTCTCCACTCACTGAACTCTAGGCATTCCAGTGGATGCTACGATTTTTTTAGGTCATTCTAACTCATATGGAGCTCAATTTCAAGTTTTAAACAAAGTGCAGAGGGAAACATTTTGAGTATAAAAAAAGTAAAATGCAGACTTGCTGCACAAGCTACAAAACCATGAGAAGATTTTTTTAATATGACCATCGGAGACAATAGCTAAGAAAAAGAAAGCATATACATAAGAGACATATTACTGATTATGAGAACAGTAAATTACAGACACAGTGCACCAGCACTTAACAGCTGAAGACAGACTATGGAATAGCACCTAGCCACAAAGAGACAAGTTCGAATAAATGTACTTTTAAGTATGGAACAATCTACCCGATATACTCTGTTCTCACTCCAGGGTAGTCACCCTACACTGCTATCACAAATGGGTATGTTTGCAGATGCAGTAATGACCGTGAACATTTTATTGTCATTCCTGTCACTGTTCATTCACTTTATTTTTTCACACATATTATTACTTTGTATCAATTCTAGACAAAAGAAAAGGCAGAAGGGCCATGGCTTTCAAAACTTTACAAGAGGCTGTATCTAGCTTTCCTCACAGAGAGCCTGAACCAGATTCCCGCATTAAAATGCTTTCCATCTCTTTATTGTGACTTTGTCCAAAACAAACAAGCATGTAGAAACCTGCACATATCACCACTCAACCGACACAAGCACCCGATTGTAATTTTGTGTCATTTTTCTTTATCTTGTATTTTTATCTTCCTTCTTATTTTCATTCCAACATAAAGTGTTCCCATTCCACAAGCAGAGCTCTTAGGCAGCATGTAATAATACAGCTGAATAACACAACTGCAGAAGCTGATAGCAGTATATTAATTTGTGCAGAGTTTAGTTTCCTTTAACTCATGACCATTTTCTAAATTCCTATATGCATTATAGTCTGTATAAAATGCCAGAGAAAGGAGCCTTAAATACTGCACAAAGCACAAAAGGACTAGAAGCCTTACCAGATCACAAAGCAGCCCCACACAGCTCTATACTACTACAGCAAATATACCCAGAAATGTTCTTCTCCGTCAATGATGGCTATTGGAAAGGGGAGGAAGACACACTTACCCCAGAAATTTTAAAACAGTATGCAAGAACCAGGCAGCTCTCTGTGGAAAAAATACCTGCATCATATTGTTATAACTGCTATCTTCCTGGCACAAAGACACTGTTGAAAGGCAGTAAACACCAGAAAAAACTGCAACAAACAAATCAACAACAAAAACTCCACAAAAGCAAAACGAAAACACGTAAAAAAACAAACCCAAAAGACAAGAGACCTTGAAACAGGTTGGGAAAGCTTCCTTCTGAGTTGCTTTGAGAAACATCAGTTCAATCAAACCAATGACAGCGAAAGAAGTGGGGCTTTTTTTCAAATTAACATTTAAGGTAAGTCATTTTGTCAGACTGATAGCCTTTTAACTGATGTTTATTTTTCCACGAGATTACACAGGACAGGCTGATTAAAACAAACACTTCGTTAGTTTACCTTTAAATGTGAAACTTACATCCAAATGACCAAGTCCTGTATTACAAAGCAGCCTTTGAAATGAATAATGCCTTACTCCTAGAGTGGCTATATTTTATCATACACAGCTTATTTGTCCGTGTTCATCCCACTCTGCTTTGATATTTGTAATAATATGGATACTTACTACAAACCTAATTCTGCCATCAAAAGAGTAAGAGAACAAAATTTCTATACTAATAATTCAAAAAGCAAAACTGTTTGGTAAAAATACCAAATGAAATGAGAAAATATAATATAGTTTATGTTTCACCCTAGCTAAATTTCACAGAAGTGCTTTATATGGAGAGAAAAGCATCTTACTCATCTACAACTGATTATAAGTGCACTCATTGCACAAATCTATTTCATACAACAATGGGGTGGATTCTCATTTCATCTATTTAAGAGATACATAAATGGAGAAGCATAACATTTCTTCTAAAAACAGAGTCAATTCAAGTTATAATGTCCTTCATATGGAGATACAGTGAAGAACGCCGATTATCTGAGGAGCTTGCTGTCATCTTGAGACCTAAGCTGCATGGCTACAGTGTGCATTCAGAAATACCGTACTTCTGAAGGAGTTCTGCTTGCATTTCAATGTAAAAAAAAGGTGACAGAATCTTCCCATCAGTTTGCCCTATGCATGTGTAATAGTAAAACAGCAAGAAAAATTAATTAAGTTCATCTTAAAGTTGTTGAATAGAAGGTTGGTACTTCGTAGTTAAAAATACAAATGAAATAAATTAAGACTCAAATTTATGAACATGAAGATAAGCAGCTTTATTTTCTGAACCTGTGAGGAGCTCTACTGACCCCAGTGAAGCAAGTTCAGACTCCTTTTCTGTGGAAAATCAGTCTTGCATGAGACATGGCATTTTTTTCAGGGAAAAAAACCTGTTTGGGAGTAAATTGAGAATTAAAGTGCATGGATTCCTTTCATCTGATCATATACCAATGAAATAATAGAGATAATTCGAATAGAGGAGAATAAAAGTGCTTTGCATTGGAGATTCAATACTCCATTACTTAAGGATAAAGAATTTCTAATAGCCATTAAAAGGAAAATCAAGGAATATATAAATTTTAATTTGGTCTCTGCTTTGTATCATAGTGTACTGAAGGCTTTCAAAGTGACTTTTAGAAGCTGGATTTTAGGTGTATGTCATGAAATTAGGAAATGCCAAAGGCAAGAATAATTGGAGCTATTAGCAAAGATAACAATAAAAGATCAGAACATCAAAAATCCCACAGTAAAAAGCTTATGTAGAATTGCTACAGATTAAGGCACTATTGAATAATATTGCTGTTAAAGAAGCCAATTATTTTTATAGACCAAATAAATTTTTCTATGATAATTCATATAAAACTGGTAAATGGTTAACTGCCTTAATAAAAGGGGAAGAGAAATCTCAACATAACAGCAATTTATACAAAACAAGGGGTGATAATGAACAAGAAGAATTAGGTATGTGATATCTCCAGGGCACATTATGAGACTACATAAATCTGAAACTTCTGAAGATGATATCCAAAATTAGGGACTGAAAATGAAGAAATTGAATGTTACCTATCTTTTCCTTAACACAGGAAAAAAGAGGTTGGCTATGGTCCAAAAGATGCTGTGAACAGTTAGACCTCAGTGACACTAGGCAAAGATGGCTGTCCATCAGATTTTTTTAATGCTGTATTTGAAGTACCTGGGCTCTTCAAGCCACAGATCTTCTAATTTTCTTTCATATGAAGCTAAATAGCCCCTATCACATTACTGAAATAATTCCTGTTTTGAAACAGAAAACAAGGTCTTTGGGATTTTTCAGCTGTAAGCCATTTTTTTTTCTCGTTTGTGACAATATCAAAATGTTTAGTCAGCGGGAAAAGAAAGGTAGCAAGAAAATACTCCTGAAGATCTGATGGGTTCAATAAAAAAAGACTCCTTCTACAGAACACTAATAGGGTATTTAACATTAGCACTATTTCTGCCCAAAATACTTTCTTCACCCCTAACTCGTAGCTGCAGTATCTACTGAAAGATTGTATGACCAGCAAAACTGGCAAGGGTGTATAGATTTGTTTGAAATAGTGTCTTGAAAAAGCAGTTCTTGACACTAAAACCTCACTTGGAATTGAGTCTTCAAACTCAACCTTTGTTTCAAAGAAACATTTATCAGATGGGATAGCCTTCTCAGAGCTCTCACAAAGAATTTGTCCTTATTTATGGGTAAAACCACCTCTGCTGAATTTAGTAGCCAATCCTACAGTGACCTCAGTAAGTGAAGATGCAGTTTTATTCATGTCTCCTTTGCCTGATACCACAGGCAAAGACAGGTTGGTCCAACAAAGACTAACTGCATTTGGTTATTTTCATATTGTTCTGACTCTATCTGTTTTGTTAGAAAGAACAGACTTGGTGAATAAGTTGTTTGCTCACTCAGCATTTGCTATTCAGAAACAGTGGCACGGCAGGAATAACAATATTCAGGTGCCTTCCTTTTAATTCACCTACCTCTCACTTATGCTACTTTAAAAAATTTTGATTCATCCCATATAAAGATTTATTATGAGAACAGGACATTTGGTCTCTGCATGACTCTTGACCTTATACACAACTCACTCCAATTGACCCATGTTCTTCTGCCTAGGATGAAATTGATCGGCAAGGAGAATAAAGCACATTGTATGAAGTTTATAACCTTTGCGTTCTTTCTTTCTCTTATTGCTATTTTCCTTGAAAAAAACCTTGTGCCTGGGGAAGTCAAAAGCAATAGTGTTCAAGATTAGGATACGAACATTGTCTGGAGATGTGTTGTAACTAAAAGGGCTATATTTACACTTGTCTAGCTAAAAAAAGTCCTTTGTGTGGTCTTTGAACTATCTGACATTGACTGCTAATGCTACAGATTGATACTTGTATTTTTTGCAAGAGAAACTGAGTGTCCTTTCTAAGCAGGTTTTGTTTGTTTGTTTGTTTGTTTGTTTTGTGTGTAGACTTGGTAAAGATAGGGAAAGGGATTACAGAATGTGATAGAAGACATTACCAGTTCTTTATTCAGGTCTCACTCCCTCCTAAAAAAAACTTGCCCTTTGATGGGAGAATGGCTTTTGGTTTCCAACTCTTGAGGCAGGGGTAGTTGCACCTCATTGGACAGTTAGCACAATAGTAGATACCCTCAAGATTTATGATAATTTAGCACCATGGGGACTCTACTAACTGCTAGTAAGACTGCAGTTGGAATTATTGGATTTCAATAACAGTTGCAGACTTGGCCTTTAATCTAATTTCCAGTGTGCTGTTTTATTTCTGCCTCATCCAGCATGGTGTCAGCAATGCAGGATCAGGCCCTTCAAATTTGCTCACTGACTGCTAATAAAACTCAATGCAGAAATCATGGGTTTGAAGTCAGTGTTTAACTAACGGCACAAGACAATTTTTCCTACTGAGAGACATTTTTAAAATGTTTAATGGCTTGACTTCTTGTGATCTCAAGAAAATTTTCATTTTAAATGGTTTCAATGAACAAGTGCATTCAGAAAGGAATAGCAGAGCAAAAAGTAGACTTGTCTTCTTTATGCTTTTATAAAAAATCAAACATTTTAGATTTTTTTTAAGAAAATCACGTGCGTATGTGCTCAAGGGATATGTTTCATTTACCTGGGCATCTTTTTATAGTAAAAATTCATGATCCATAAAATTTGGAAGATTTTGTGATGATTTGAAAGTGACTAACAATATTACATGGATCAAGAGACTGGCTACCTGAAGGCTGAGAAAAGAATGTGTTTTTTTCACAAAGACTATACACACCAACATTTTTTCATGAAAGAATTCTGCCATACTGAAGTATGAGGAATCTACATCAACCTGGGATTTCGGACAGAGAGAAGGGAAGGAAAAGAACTAAAGGAAAGACAAAGCATACTATTTGAAAGAGAAGTTGTCCTTCATTTGCCTAGTTGATTTCTGATTTTAGAGGACAAAATGGTAGTTGAAAGCCATTTTCCTTTTCCCAGTCCCTGATGAGACTAAATATAAAATTGGAGGACTGGTTTAGGTTTGTTCTTATCAGCATTGATCAAAACCATAGTTTAAAGAACTCTTGAGACAAAATATACCATTGCTAAAGTTTTGGCATTCTCCTTGTTCAGAGATGGTTCTAGAGACCAAGTGTTCACACGTCCGGAATCGCAGAGAACCCCTAGCAAATTCCTAGATCATTCATTTTCCTAAAAAACCAGAAGCTATGTGTCTTTCCTTTTCTGTTCTTCCCTGCTGTTGGGGGTTTTAGGAGCTCTTTTTTTTTTTGTTCCTTTCTTTCCCTCTTAAAGAATTTTTTCCCCATGCTAAGGGACAATTGCTGGATGCTTAAGAGAGACAAGAAGACCTGGCCATGGGAGAGGGAGGCCAGCTGTCCTCTTTTATTTTTTTTTCTTCTCTGGTGGGGGTGGAGATGCCACGAGATTTGAACTGAGAAAAAGGGTTGGGTTCAGTGCCTAGTCTCTTCTTTTTTCTGGTGTTCAGAGGGGAAGGAGAGGCTGCGGTCGCTGTAGGGAGAACTCACCGTCACTGCAGGGTCCTGCCTTCTGCTGCCTTCCTTTCTACCGTGAGTGGAGTTCGCTCGCTGGAGCGGCAGTTTGCACAGGGACCCTTTCACCATCCCCTTGGGTGCCTCAGGGGGGTCCGGGACCCCAAGCCCGCCTTCCCCTGCTCTACTGGGAGGCAGCTGCCCTGCCTCCACCGTTCCTACCCTTCCTCTGCTGCTGCTTTGAGGCTTCGCTACACTGTGGCACTGCCAGTGCCGCACCCCCTGCCTGCCGAGACCTCCCGGGTTTCCCACTGCACTCCGGAGCTCCGTGCATCTCGTCTACCGCCCGAGATTTTGTGTTCGTCCCTGCTGTTCCAGCCTGCTGTTCCCGGGGGTCCTGCTGAGGCACCGGGATCGGCTGCCCAGGGGTTTGTGGAGCCTTTCTCCCATCCTTTCCCGCCTCGGGCACGACCGCCATTGCCACGTGCTCCCTGAGCTCGCTCCGGAGCGCCCCCTGCAGCCGCGGGGGAACCATCGCACCCGCCCCGCTCACCGGGAGCCGCCAGCGCCCCTGCCGGCCGTGAGCGGAACTGCACCCAAGGGGAAAGGGCCCGACCGCCGAGAAGGCTGCACTGGGTTCTGCTTCTGTTTGGTGTTACTGCCACAGTTACTGGTGTTTGTTCGCCTTGCTGTATATATCTATATATATATAAGTAAAGAACCGTTATTCCTATTCCTCATATTTTTGCCTGAAAGACTCTTAATTTCAAAATTTTAATAATTCGGAGGGAAGTAGGTTACATTTTCCATTCCAAGGGAGGCTCCTGCCTTCCTTAGAAGGCACCTGCCTTTCAAACCTAGACACCTGCAGACCTTTGCAAGTCCTCAGACACTCACTCTTGTAAATAGTGAAAAAAAAGAAACAACAAAAAATTGTGTTTAGAATCCTAGATCTTGAAGAGGTTTATATATATCAGATTGGGAAAAGATACTAGCATTTTAATTCACTACTTCAAAATTGTTACCATTTAGAGCCAAGGCAAAAAGGAGTATAACCAGGTTTATATTCCCCAGTTTATTCCTTGTTTGTGTCCTGCTGCCCGACATATGTAGATAAGTGCTGTTAAGATTTTCTGTGTAGTTTCACTCCTGCAGAAACTTACCATTCACTAATACCCCTACCTAAGATCAACAGGAAATATAAAAAGCTGTTCAAAAAGAGTAGAAGGATAGAGATGAATAATGGTAATTGCCTTCAGTTGTCTTCATACTGGCAAGGTGAATTTTTTAAACTCTCTTCTCTGGCTCGCTTAAACACTACAGGTGTTTACTCAGAGAGGAACAGGGCCAGTTGCCTCGGTTCACTCCAAGGGAAAAGAAGAATTACAGAGAGGACAGAAATAAGACAATCTTCCCCTGGCAGCACTGCATAAAGTGTTCTAGAGGAAACAGTTGCTTCATCCCTTCCCAGTCTCTCACCGGTTATTACAGTGAAATGCACCCCAGACAATCACTATCATAATGAGGTTAACGGATATGATAAATTCAGCAGAAGCGTTCTTTGTTTTTGATTGACTTTGTGGCTATGAACTCCTAAATTCATCCTTCCCACACTTTACTCTATGACTGACAAATATTTTTTAGTGCTAATCTGAATATTCATTGACACATTTAAAGCTTTAGTGAAATCCTTGAATAAAAAATGTAGCAATAAAAAGTAATATTATTTTGAAAACACCTCAGAGAGGGAGTTCCTTCTTTTTCTAGGACACTCCTCTGGTGAAGAAGCATGCTGCTACATCAGATCACCAGAGAAGAAGAGAATGTGCTGGAGCACAGAGGATCCTGTGCACATTTTGCAGAGCCAGAGGGCAATTACTCCACTGTTGTTTGGCCCACACAAACATTGTATCAGGAAAAAAAACCAAAATTTAAACCACATTTTCAATGCTATAAGATGGTAAAAAGAGTGCCATAAACAATTGGTACTATTCAGCGTATGATATTTCACTCCTTTCATATTGTCAGTGTCCCTTTTAAGACCCATAAAAATCTTAACAGTTGTGCTGCTGTAGGGCTTACACTTAATTGTTGCAAAAAACAAGTGGGAGTTAGTGTAATGAAAGAGGTTATCCTGCCCTCAAACTCCTTCAGGCACTAAATTAGAGTTCTCCAAAATAGGGCATGGATTAGAACTACCTTTTCTACTTACCAGGGGAGCAATCATTTTCAGCATAAACAAAAGTCAATGTGCATTTTTTCACCTGTCCATAGGGATATTCTTTTATTAAATAAATTCTGGAAATATAAAGATCAAAGTGAAAATGAACACTCTCTTTTACTTTTTTTTTTCTGTAACTTTCCTCCTAACTTCTACCTATACTGTACCTGTACACAAGCAACAGTTTCACAGCCCATTATTCTCATCAGTGCAAGCTGAGGGAATCTTCTGCATCAAGAACTGAACAGCTGGGAACATGCTTAATTACGTTCTAGGCTAGTGAAAGGACAGTATAAAATAATTGTTGACACAGCACATTAGTGTTTAAGAACAACACCTTTAAGGTTTGGGGTTAATTTTAGAAAAAAAATTATAAAGTTATATGTGGGAAGGGACTGAGGAAAAAAGCAGCTGCAGAGAAAGAAAAATTACTGAAGCACTTGGTCAGAAGAACAAGAATAAAAAAGCTGACTGAGGTAAAGTAACTCAAACTTTTCAGTTTGCTACTCTTCTCAGTTTTTGGAGATCAGGTAAGCGTTCTACTGACTCTCACCCACCCATCAAGCCTGCACTGCAGTTTCCTTTCTTCCCCATATTCTTGCTTTGCTTCTTTCTCCAATTCACTAGGTTCAGCCCCTTCCCTTTACCAAGTGTCAGCAGCTAGAGAGGAGACCTGTCCCACTGCAGAGGAAGGCTGTGCTCAGAGAGGGCCGGGAAACTCTGCAGGGAGTGGGGGCAGCAGGAGATGTCGACCAAAACCACATGGTCCCTGTCACATTCAAACTGCTTTGCAGTATTTTCAAATAAACGGGAAAAGGACACAATTCTTAAGAATTGCCCTTTGAGTGAGCATCACTGGTTACCAAGCACTGAGAACATATTACTATAAAGGGTAAAGGTTATTTTAATCATAGGCAGTTTTTTATTTCATGGAAGTGTGGCTGTGACAGCCTCATGCATGTGTATCTTAGCAGGGTTCAAAAGCAGTCAGGTTGCAGGCACTTTCATCAGCGTAAAGTAAAATAGTATTAGCCTCATAGCAAGTTTCAAGTTTCAAACGTCAAAATTGAATTGCACAACTTGAATACAAAAAGACTAACCTTTTTCAACAATATTTTTGTTTAAAGAATTGTCACTTTCAGCAGAGGAACAGATTTTGCTTAAATTAAAAAAAAAAAAATCAAACAAAAATTTTCCCAAACTTATCATTTCTAAGTAAAGATAGGACCATCTGCCCACTTATACCAGCTGGGTGTCTGGCCATGAATGTCTGATATTTCATGCCAAATTGAGTAGATATCAATGGTTTATTATTTATTTATTTATTTGCCTACTTACTAAAAAAATCTATCCACATTCAGTTAATTTGCAGAGCTGCAATTCCATGTTTTCCCCCTCATTTAATTTTTAATGCACCTGAAGAATATGGTTGCTGTGGTGACCCCCAATTTAAAGTCTAATGAAGTCTCACCACTTCCAGCGGAACTCTAAACAAGCGCTACCCTGGGAATCAGACTGTAGTTTTCAAAAGAACGCAAATGTTCATTTATCAAAATAATATCAACTGCTGTTTGAGTGCTTTATTTATATATCATATGTAAGTGGCTAATCAGAAGTAATAGCTTATTATTAAATACAAATGGTTTCTTATCTACATAAATAAGGCTTGTCTTACTTCTTTTGCCAGCTTTGGGTTCCCTGCTAGCCATCACAGACTGTATTGGCAGCCACAGTACCTTCACTGGTCTTGCCAACTTAAGTGGAAATAAATCTGATCTTTATTTTTAAATTGCAATTTAATATTGCCGAAATACACAAGACTGATTTGAAAATTTGGTTTTTTATTCTGATTTTTTCTCAGACCAGCCTTTGCCTCATAGCTTGGAGTTTCATGCCTTAGTTCCACTGCCATGTTCACAGACTGATACTTGATCTCATTGCTGCTGTTCCTCAGCACATTGGTGGTACAGAGTCAATGGAATTGTAAAAATTGAATTGTAAAAATTAAAGATTTCATCCCTTGCCGATGCAGAATTGTTATTCATATAGATTGGGGTCTACTTTGATTTTGACTCATTTGGGGACTTTATTCAATACACCAAGGGTTTGCTTAAACAGGGACACTCAGGAAAGTTAATCCAAAGTAATTAAAACAGTGAATTTAAAGTGGATTAGTTAAACCACATTAAACCCCAATGTGGACTGGGGTTTAATGTGGTTTAACTAATCCACTTTAAATTCATACCTTTAGTTAATTTGGATTAATTTTCCTGAGTGTCTCTGTTTAGACAAGCTCTAAAGCCCCAATCCTGTAAACAATTTATGATCACAAGTATTTGTATGTGATGCACTTAATTAGCCTCGATTCAGGAAAGCACTTAAGCTCTGCTGAAATCAGTGGAACTTAAGTGTCAATGGATGGTATTGCCTGAACTGGGACCAAAGGCACCACATGCAAAAATGTTGCCCTGGTCACTCATAGCCACAGGAATCATGGTTTATTTTCGGATGTTCTTAGAAGAAACATTTTCTGATATCCAGTTTATTTTCTTTTTGCCCTTCTCCATTAAATCTGCGCATAGCCTTGCTCTGCTCTATCCAGTTTCTCCACTTCTCTGTGCACTGGCCCAACAGTTACGTGGTACACCACATTATGCTGATACGACTCTGTGCTGGTGCATGGTGTGTCACAAGACCAGGTCGCTTTCTCTACGCATTTCAGAGGAAGTCTCACACATGGCAAATTTTAATTGAGCTAGTCTGGAGTACATGATTCCTTTCCAACAGTAGTTCATCAGTCTTTATTCCTCTTGCTCACTCCATTTTCCTTGATTCCTTTAAATTTTTTCAGAACACATTAAGTCGTGCCTC
Source organism: Rhagologus leucostigma (assembly GCA_013397725.1). Taxonomy (NCBI): domain Eukaryota; kingdom Metazoa; phylum Chordata; class Aves; order Passeriformes; genus Rhagologus; species Rhagologus leucostigma. The sequence goes on along the minus strand of VZTD01002787.1, from coordinate 734,518 downwards.
TTTGTCCGACTTATATGATGCATTTCATCATGTTTGACATAACTGTCAGTATGTCAAGCCATGCATTTTACTGAGCAAGCATGAGATGCTTGGTTCTCTACTGGAAGAAGACACAGTATGTTGTGTTAGGCATTTAGGAAGTGTAAGTAATAATAGCAGAATTATACTGAATCGTATCACTTGACATACAGGTTCACAAAGAGCTTACCTAAGCTCACTAAACCCAAGAATTTTAAAATTATTTAAGACCCATCTAAGTTATGGTGTAAATGTCTATGGCAAAATCTTATTATAATTCAGAGGCAAAATGAGGTTACTTTTTTGCACAAGAAGGCTTGGGTGGAGAATGAAAAGGACAGAACAAAACTTGTAATTAATTATTCTCCTTATGATTGGTAAAAAATTTTTTAAATAACGTACAAAAGCAGAACTTGAGAGTGATCAAGTGAATAGTTACAATGGAAACTGAAAGCTGACAATGGCATCAAACAGATCCTAGCGGAAGAAAATTCATCAAGTTTAAAATCAATATGACTTCGTTCTTAATGGCTGTGTATAGAATACATCTCATCATAGGGTCTAGAAATGACAGAAGTACTCCACAAGTATTTCCCAGTTTCTCTATGGGAATTCAGTTGCTAGGGGAGTTGTAGCTTTATTTGACTCATGGGAGAAGCTGCAGTCATAAAACCTTCCTTGAGATTTTCTTCAAATTCCTGAGATTTCAAAATCTCCTGGATTACAAATCAAATATGAAATCCAAACAAGGTGTTATAAGAATTTGAAATACAACTAATGTGTGTACAGACATTTATATATTTGTATATGCACAAAATCATGCATGCATATGCATTCAATAAAATGCTTTGTATATAATTCACACAAATATATATTAAAAATCTGTGGGAATTTTTATATTCTGTTTGCATGAGTTAACCAAGAGAAAAACTCAAGAAATTTTGCTTTATATTTTATTCAACTGGTAAATCTACGCTATACTTTTCAAACTACATTAAATCCTCCTAACTAGTTCAAATGCATGTAATGGCTTTATTTTACAGCTGGTAACAAAGCTGGCCTACTCTCTTCCCTCCCAAGGACGAGAAACTAAAATGCTAGCAAGCACCATATGCATTTTTTTGCTATGGATACCACTTACACATGAGACGTGAAGACCTTGTATAAAACTTAGCCAGATTACAGGCCAGACTACTTAAATGAAGAATGCTACAAACAACGTAACTAAACATAAAACAAGATTTTTCGTAATTGCAATGCACAGCCAAGTAAAATTTTTTAAATATTTATAACCTCAAGAATATTTCAGTCAACACCTAATATAAGAAACATTCTTTTCTTCGCCTATATGAAGTTTGCAAACTTTTACTTGTGATTCTGCAGTAGGATGTATTGTGAACATAAACTAAGTAGATTGACCTTAACCCTCCATAATCTTGAAAATACAGAAATGATTAATATTTGGAATTTATTTGTCTCTTTATTGGTGCATAAGTAGAAGGGAATAATTTCCTTACAGTGTTTTAATTTTGGGGTGGAACCTCCATTCTTGCTTAAAATAGCATTCTAACTGTTATGATTAGCCTAACAATTGATTGCCAATGAAACAAGAATAACTACTTTTGGCAGACTCTGCTGCTGTTTTCCCTGCTGGCTTTTGTTCCAGCTTTTATTTTCCATGGGAAAATTTTCATATGGAGAATACTGAGAGGGCCAAATCTTTTAAGACATCCCCTAAGCATGTACACAATTAGATATCCTATACTCATATAATTACTCCAGTAGTTATTTAGACAACTCGCAATTGCCTGACTTGAGGACACAGTGGGAATATGTGCCAAAGGCAGGTGCACACTTCCCCTTTTTTAAACAGTAGCACAAATCTGCAGGCTTACAAAGAAAGGGTTTTGATACCTTCAACACAAATTTTACCTAGTGACCCCTATCTACACACCCATCTCTTCAACACACAATGTGCTATATTTCTTCACACTGCCATTTCATCTCCCAAGCACACGCTACTTTTGCGCATCTTCTTATCTAAAATACACTGTATTGCAAAAGCAGAAAATAGGCACTTCCACGTATTTATAGTGGACAGGTCACTGTGATATATGCAGATTGACTGTAGATGGCTGTTTTATTTCTAAATCAAATGCTGTACCCTGTGTCGAACAAAACTGTATTATCACTGAGCTGTTCAAGGTATTCAAACCATGGTATTACTAGAAAAAAATTATAGGCTTGACTGCTTGGCTTTTTTAATATCAGGATCTGCTCTAACACAAAATAAATGTAAGGAGAGACAAACAGAAAATATTGCAAACAGAAAATGAAACTGTGTGTTTGAAATTAATGGATATGACGACATGCAAGGAAATTCTCATGTCTTCATTTGTTTTTTGTCCCGAGCTTTTTAATTTTAAATCTACCAACAATTTAACTTTAAATGGCTCTTTCTACTTTAAACAATCTGATGTAGCAAAAAATGTAAATGCATGGCTGTAAAACACTATCATCAGCAGGCCGGAACCTACTTTGGTCTCTCTTTTCTTAATCAAACATCTGGGAATCAAAAACATCTGTAGACTGACATGGAGTTAAGATTTCCTCTCTAAGTATCTTTGGCAAAACCACATAGATAGGCTGATTATCTTGCCCTGAAATCACCCAAAAAAGCAGAAAAGTTCCTCTCTGGGAATCAAGGGAATTGTAAGAAATGTCTTCAGAGATTAGATACCATACATTCATCATGCAATTTTTATTAAACGTAAAAAGTTTTATTACAGTTTCATTTCTAGGTGTATCTCAGATTGATCATCTTTCTTCCTATGTCACCTTGAAGCACATTCTAATAGTCAAACATGCCAGTTTTAGGCTTATTTTTCCAAGACTCAGGTTCAAATAATATTTCTGCTTCAGCTGCCATCTATAATGTAGTATATCTCTAGTTTCCCCTTTATGTCTTGCACTAGTGTCTCCGAAGAAAAGCCCGGATATCTAGTGCATCAGCACATATAATGAGAAACTGTAAAATACTCACAAGGAGCAACCTAAGTCGGAAGGCACTTCACGACACCTTAAAACTCTTGAATAAATACACCCCTTGCAGGATGTTTTTGCAAGAAAAAACTCCTCTCTTCACATTCCTTCATTTTTAATAAGGGGCCGATGCCAAGCAAACGGCAGGTTTACCGGATTTTCCAAAATTTAAGTAAGTGATCTTTTTGACTGATCTCAATCGCGTGCAAGCGGTGCAAGCGTGCCCTGGGAACTGACGCGTTTGTCCTAGTGAGCTGCTACCGGGTTGTAGGGTCGCGCTCAGTGACCCCACTGCTGGGGCTGACAAGCGCCCCGGGCGAGCAGCACCCACCTCCGGCCGCCCAGAGCTCCAGCCGGGCACTTGACTCCTTCCACCACAACGTCTCCCAAGCGGTCTGAACCCGGCCAGCCGCTCCGAAGGAGCGATGTTACGGACTTACTTTAAATTACCTTCCTTTTAAGCCCCTTCCCTCCAGCCCTCACCACGCATTGCGTGACTGGTAACTACACTCTAGGCACGCTTTATGTAAATACAAGCAGATAGGGCTTCCTCAAGAGGCCGAAAGGCCCCGAAGAGACGCAAACCCTCCCAATTTCAAACAACGCCGGCGCCCTTCTGTTGCGGGTGGCGAGAAGCGGGCGCCGGCCAAGCCGCGAGGGCAGCCCCATGCTCGCCCTTCCCGTTCCA
>VZTD01002787.1:625788-730461 GCA_013397725.1 Rhagologus leucostigma | reverse complement strand
CCTCCACCCGCGGGGTCCCGCCGGGAGCGGCGGCGGCCCGGGGCGTGCCGAGGGCAGGTGCTCCCCGGCAGGAAACTCTGCAGCCAGAGCCTCGCTGCCGGGAGGTGAGAGCAGGGAGGGAGGAGGCAGATTTGTCACAAGGTTTCCCTCTCTGGGTTGGTTTGTTGTTTGTTTTTTTTTTTTTTTAAATTTTTTTTGGTGATTCCGATGGCTGAAGAGGGAAGTTGGAGGTCTTCATGGTTATTTTTTTCCCTCCAGGCCTTCAAAAAAGAGTTTTTAGAAGCAGATTGCATTCCCTCCAGCTTTCCTGCCCCGGAGTCTCTCTACCTCCCTGTTCTCACCTACCTGACTCAGTCTGTGCTAGCTGTCCATTGCCGTTAGTGGTAGATGTTTAACCATCACACATGTTTTTCTTTGGGATACAGCAGTTCAACTGGCGTACAAGTCTGCGTTTCTGTATAAAGGCTGAAATTAACACGTTTTAGCTGTTTGAGAGTTTCATACAGTGAGATTGCCGTACTGTACCCATCAGTAGTTCAGTTTAGCTACATGCCCTGTGGTATTACACATCCTGGAGGCTTTATGGTTTGCTTGTAAGAAACAATTATTCCATCATATTGGCATAGCATTACTTTGGTGATATACTCATGAAAGAGGTATACATGTGAAAGAATCATGTACAAAATGTATTGGGATGGCGCTTGGGAGAAAAGAATACACTTCTAGCTGTGCCACTCTGCTCCACAGTATCTATTCTCCACTTGACTCTCAGTAACCCTGCTTACCTTCCCTTACAAAGATCTGAAACTTGGTTAAAAAGCACCACATAAGTCTCTTTTCAGACCAAACAAACTTAGTTAAAGTTATTTGTCAGTTCTGTTACTTGTCACACATTAGTTCAGCTATTTACTGATAATACTCTGTGGAAACTAAAGATTCCAAAATACATTCCAATTACGTGTGGGCTGATTGTTGTTATTGAAAATATTTTTAAGAATTTAAGGTTCATGAAATATTCAGTTAAATTAGTCCTAGATCACATCTCTCTCTAAATCATCATCCACTGTTACTTTTCCAACTCAGGTTGAAGTACTGTAAGATCTAACACTGGGCAATAAGAAAATTACCATTGTTTGTGGGTGATAATGATTTCTATTTTTGAAGCCAGTCCTTTTTTTTCTTTTTGTTGATGTGGTAACTGTAATTGTGAGTTAATACAATTGTGATTACCAGTTGTCAGACTTTTTTTTTTTTTTCTTGCTGACACACGTGGCCTGTGTTTGGCCTAAATGCTGTACCCGTAGGAGTCATATGGATGTATATAAATAGTAGCGATTGCTGAAGTTGTTAAAATTAATACTGTGTTGAAATAAGTTCAGACTTCAGGTAAACAAATACAGCCTATTCCAAATAAACTGGTGAATTTCAAACCATTTTTGTATATTTTCTTACTTGAAATTGGCAACTTTGCTGTTGAGCCGACGACAAGGGCTGTATGGGCTGTGAACTCACGTAGTGAATTTCAGTGCATAGTATGAGACCGTGAGCAATTACTAGATGTGTAAGTGCATACTGGGAAGATGGTGCATTTTTTCCTGCCTCTAGATTTTATGATGGCTTCATAATTTAGGTACTACAGATATGGTAAACTCCTGTGAAAACTGAAAATTTGAAAAGATATTAATGGCATCCTTTTGTCAGTGAGGTGAAAACAAGAGTCTGTTCTCCAGCTTTTTGGATGGGAATGCAGCTAAGTAAGGCTTGTACTGGTAGCTTTGTTCATCAGTTAATTAAACTGATGAAAATTCTTGCATGTTTTGCTTCATTTTGCCTTCTCATAAATCTGACAAAAGCCAGAAACTTGATGTTTACGAACAGTTTTTTTGTTTAACCTGCAATATTAGCAGAGCTCACTTGCCACACAAAACTGGTTCAGAGGTTTTCTGAAAGTGCTTTGCCACTTGTGTACTAAAGTGGCAAGGAGCTTTCTAAAAGGAAAGGCACTTGCCTTTAAGAAATATAAGTGCAAACATTCCTCTCACATTTTTCCTTCTTTACATAACTATGTTGGCTTTACTTGAATGTTGTGCTTTTCTCTTTTGTTTGCACTTGAATCTTTTAGCGTTTGTTACCTTGTACGGATGTGCAAGAAAAATGTGATTTGGTGGAAATGTGTTACACATTCTCTGCCTGCCTATAATTTATGCTAAAGTAGAGATCATCTTTGCTATCTCCAGGTTGTTTTTGCTATTACAACTTCATTTTTCACTGGGGAAGGGCTGTGCAAAGAACTGGTTTACACTTTGCCCTGAAAGGAATTCTGTTGATGAAGTCTTAGAAAGTTTACTTTGTGCTCCATCCTTAAGAGTTTTATCTTAAACTGTTAGGTATGCTGCTGTAATTGACAACAGCTGTTACTGAGAATTGTGGAGGATAGACAGTTTCTAAGATAATCAGTTCCTAGTCCTTTGGAGGCTTTGTTGATTAGCACGTGTAAGAGCGTTTTGGATCAGGAGCCAGTGATGTCTGCTGAGTGCAAATGTGGTATGTTATCTAAACTGTTTGACTTAGGCTCTACATTGCTCTGAAGCAAATAAGCTGTAGGTTTTGTGTGCTTTTTATTTTGGCCCAGGAAAGGGCCCAAAGCAGTTCAGTCTTTATTCTATAAAAACACACATCTTTGGGTGAGCTGTGCTTTCAGAGGAGGACGAGGAGGACTGTTAAACATGATAGAAGGAGTTGCTTGCCTGTGTTTGGTTGTTACATTAGTAACAAGGCTTGAATTCTGGTTTTGACCTCCAAAAGGCATAGCTGGTACCATTTCCAGTTTTTAGGAAGGTTGTTACTGTGGTCTGTATTTTACTTAAGAATGTTTTTATCACTTACCCTAGTGTCATTATTTTTCTGATGTTGCAACTTCTGTGATCAGCTACTTTCACAAAAAGGACTTTCAAATTATGTAGTTTGAGGTCCCCCATTATAATCTGATAATTCCTGCTCTTTTTAATGATATTGAATAGAAAAAAGCATGGTTTCTCTGAATCTTATGTGAATCCGTGTGTGACAGTCCTTGAGGAGAAACAGTTGATCATATTTGCACTGTGACAGTTGAAATAAGCAAGAGCCAAGCTGGAGCAGTTAGTCAAACTGCATCCAGACCTTGGAGATGAACATTGAACATTTAGCATTTATTTTGGATAAAAGCTGATGAGTTACCTAACAGAATAGAAATGGGTATTCTGCCTCTGTTGATGGTTAGATGTAGGTGTCCCAAAAGCACTGACTCATAACGTGACCTGAAGTCTCTTTGGAAATGGTTTGAAAATACTAGGAAGAATCAGGTGTCACTGATACTTAATTGAATGCAACAGAAATGAGACAGTACCATGGTGTTCTATTTAAAAACCCCCAACATTATCCTTCTGTACTATTTAATTTGGAGGGCTTTTTGTTCTGTTAATGGGCTGGCAAATCGTTATTTTAGGTTTATTAAAGACCATTACTACCATGCTACTAATTAATCTAGTTGTGTATGTGAAAACTTCATGTGCTTTCTGAAGTTGACTTGCATTAAGTACTGCATCTATCTTAATACACGAACATTTCACCTTAAATGTGTTACAGCATCAGTTTTTGTCTCAATGGGTTTGATTTCTGAACTTCTGGTTGGCTAAGTTGTTTTGGTTTTTTTTTTTAAGTGTATCAAGATACTGAGAATCTACCATTTGCTTTTCTGGATGACTTGTTTCAGTGATTCATCTTTGCCACTATTTAAAAATAAGGCATGCAATTATTGTTTGAATACATTTGAATGCATCTGTCTTTCCTTGGTTCTTGTTATCTCATCTGAATTCTCTATCATATCAGACTGCCTTAAACTTGATTTGTCCCTTTGACACTGTGTTTTCACTCCTCTGCATGGTGGCAGTCCCTAGCATTTAAAGACACATACAGATTTTAAAATACGTAGTTTTAAAAGAGCATCAGCAGATCAAAGATTTGCTGGGCTGACTACTCTAGGACTCTGAGATAAGTTTAACAAGTATGCTGATTTAAAATGTTTTTCTCGCCATGTTTTTTAACATCTGATCTGGAACATCTGCTTAACAAATGAGTTGGAAGGAAAATCAATATAATGTGATACAATTATACCATTTTGAATCTTTCCAACTATAGAATGAAAGTATTTATTGACTATTTTTGATCTGTCCTTACAATTTTTAACACTTGTGCCATCTCTGTCTAGTTATGGGCCTCTGTTATTGTTGAGGTGGTGTTTGTTACCAACACCCTTGGTGGTGTCATGGGTGGATGTTTTGTGTCTCTCAGTTTCTACACTCTGCAATAGTAGTTTATGTTGATGGTGATCCAGCCTCTCCTGTTCTAAGTTATTGATCCTGCTTATTTTTTTAACTTCTTTTTTTAAAAAAAATCAGGTTTTGAGAAACTAGGCTGAGCTGTAGCCAAAACTGTACAAAATTTGTCCTTTTGATAGCTGTAGAATTGCCTGACCAAAGATAAAAGCTATCAAGGAAGTTTCTGTTTTCATGATTTTCTAAGATTTTTCTTCCCAATTAATTTTGTTCATAAAACTTCTTAGCTTTTGAAATTTTGAAAACTCAGGAATATGAGCATTGATGTACCTTGTACTTTTTATATAAAAGTTAGTAATCTGTATCTGGATATGTAATTTGATCATGATCAGTAATTCTTAGGCTATGCCAAATTTCTATTTTAGTGATTTATTCGTTGTAGCTCTTATAATGGAATACACGATAATTCCTCTGGTTATGGTGAGTGCTGTTAGAAAGCTGTTGCTAATAACTTTTTAAAAACTGAAGTTTTTACTGTTGGCAGCTTAAGATCCTGAGATACTAGGTTTCAGTATTAAAGACTTCAGTTTGACCTTCTTCTTTCAGCACATTAAAAATAGGACTTACCAAAAAAAATCCTACTGTTCTCTAGTTTGAACTGATGGTCTGTAACAGACCTCTGCTATCACTGCCTTCTGAGTGAGCTGTTGTATTTAACCTTTAGACCCACATACAGGTAGGATCCTTTGGTTCTGAACTATCAGGTAATGAATGTCTGAACGATGCTTCTTGAAACCTGGATTGTTCCTGCTTCATAATTAATGTTATTTTTATGTAGTCTATGGATTTTACACAAGTGAGCCTTTGGCCTTTTCTTTGTCTTGTTGGGAAGAAGTATAGTTGTGTGACGTGCATGGAGAATAGACTTGAATTTAATGAAGGGATGGAAATTTTTGAAAGTTTTAAAGAGTATTTCTGGAACTGTAGAAGTAAATTTTTGGCTTTTAGACTTCACTGTAATGTTAGTGCAAGAATTGTAGCTAGTGTCAGATAAATTGTCATCCAGGCCATTGTTTTGTGACTTAGTGGCCAACAGCAGATGTTTTAAATGAATTTACAAAAAACTTCCTAATTGTGGATTAACTGCCATACTATGGATCTCTTCAAATTCTTGTCAGTTTGTGAGGGTTTACTATGATGATTCTGAGTTTTGTTAACCATAATAATTTTCTTGTTGATAGTTAATTTTATATAGGTGGATGTTTTCATTATCCATGGTAATATGTAATTATTTTACAAATTTCACAATGTTGTGTTTATAGTCTACCTTCCCAGTGTCATGCTTAGCACTCTTTCCTCAATTGTTAAAGAATAGCTTACTGCTCAGTCATTACTTGAGCAACACTGATAATCATTTCTTATCTGCTATGCTTTAGATGTGTCAACAAGCAGTTTGATTTGCCAGCATGCTGGCCATTTAGTTATATTTTTTAACTTAATTTATTTCACATGGTGTTAATGAAGATGGTTGTATTCTGGGTCCTGGTATTTTCCATTAGCAGTGGTAGATGTGAGCAGTAGCTTCTGCATCCAGTATTATGTGGATAAGCACACTCTTTCCTCAAACCTTTTGTTTTTTCCTACCTTTCATTGTTAAAAGTAAGGCAACGTTTCTATCTGATGAAAGATCTGCCTATATGTTACTGATCGAAGCCTGACAAGCTGCAGTGTTGAAATCTGTAGTTGTATTTTCTGATCTTCCCCAACAGATTCTCTTTCAAAATTAACATTATTCTCTAAAAAAGTTACTAGTTTTCTTTATCATCTCTGCTTTAAAAGTTTTTATCAGTGTTCCCACTGACCTTTCCCATGTAAGTTGGACCTCTTTTAAAACTAGAGACTTTCAAGCCTCGGGTGGTATGTTTCATGTTTATTTCATTATCATGCTTATATCAGCATGCTTGCTTGCAATATAATACTGAATAAGAGGATCCAGTGTCAAGCTGATGCTTTGATTTCTTGTACCTTGTTATTAACTAAACTTTATCTGGATTATTGGTGATTAATGTTTTGTAGTTTTGTAAAGGCTTTCATCTATAAATGAAAATAGCATTAATAATTTTCAGTGAGAGGAAAGTGACTTACTCAAGGCCAAACAACAACTCAAAGGGAAAGATTCAGTAAACCCAGATTTTAAACTATCTCATCACTGCTAATACAGGAGTGCATTGTAAAATATTGAATAAATCTTGACATTTAAATGCATTGCTTAAATGGGAGAAATGAAAAGTAATTTAAACATGTTAAATAGTAAGCAGTGTAAAAAAAGTAGAGTGAAAGAGTAGACATTAAATAGAGAACCTGCTATATCTACTCTGAGCAAGATATAGCTCTGAGCTGAGCAAGTTCAGAGGAAGACCACAAAGATGACCCAGAGAGCTGGAGCACCTCTCCTGTGAAGACAGGCTGAGAGAGTTGGGGGTGTTCAGCCTGGAGAGGGGAACACACCAGGGAGACCTTAGAGCAGCCTTCCGGGACCTACAAGAAAGCTGGAGAGGGATTTTTTTACAAGGGCGTGCAGTGAATTGGGCAAGGGGGGATGGCTTCAGACTGCAATAGGGTAGCTTTAGATTAGGTATTAGGAAGAAATTCTCTACTTTGAGGGTGGTGAGGCTCTGGAACAGGTTGCCTAGAGAAGTTGTGGATATTTCCTTTGTGGACATCTTCCGCATCAGGCTGGATGGGGCCTTGAGCAGCCTGGTCTAGTGAAAGGTGGCCGTGCTCAGGGCAGCAGGGGTTGGAGCTAGATCATCTTTAGGATCCCTTCCAACCCAAACCAATTCTGGTTTTCTTTGATACAAGGAGAATAGTACTAATGCTAATGACAAATGGAAGTAAACATTTAGTATACTTCTCTTAATGTATATCTGATAAATTATTTGATGATCGTGCTGGGAATGATGACGGCATTAATTTCTTTAGTGAGACGAGTGGCTCTCTGCTGATACTTGTGTTTGTTTTGCGTGTCCTGCTTCCTATGAAACGTACCTATGCTTTCAGAACAGTGACTTGGGCACCTGCAGAATATTCAGCCTGTTACTTTTGTTTTGCACCACATACTTAAAAAAAAATATGTGGCAGCCTTGCTTGTTTTTCACTTATTCATGAGTCAGTGACATAGTGTTTCTCCTCCTTTGGGCCTGACTTATTTTGAGTTCACATCACTTACAGTTAGGCCTATGATGCTAATAAGTATACACATTTTGGGGAAAGCTAATAAATTCAAATGTGTAACTGGGCAATTCATATATATATATCTATATAGTTTGGTTTGTTTTCTTCAGACTAAACCTGGTGCTGCTTGTGACAATACCTTTTAAAGTTCATTATACCCCATAACCTTTATGTACAATGCCTGGAGCAGTCTAGGCTAATGGGACAAAGATTTGAGCTCTGTTGATTTTCACTGTAGATTCACATTTGTATGTAAAACTCATACTGGTTGTTCCTGCCAGTTTTATTTCTTCATGAAAATATGTAGCAGATAATTTTGAAGTTATTCTTTCGTTTGCAAGTATGCAAAAATCTGGATACTTGTAAGTTTAATTTTTGTGGCTGGGGGAAGAGGAAAGTACAACGGGCAGGAAGTTGCTGACTTCCTGTGATAAGAGGAAATTCATGTCCCAGTCAGTGGAAAAGTTTCTTTCAGACATGAGTGGTGTATGTTCATTGTGCATAAAACACATTTAAAGCATTCAGTCAGAAGTTGGTGCCTTGAAACATAAAACCAAAGGAATAAAAAACTGTCATTTTAGATTGTTGAAGTGTGTGCATTACAGTTAGGACTTGTTGAACTTTTTGTCAGGTGTTCTTTTCAAAGGTAGTAGCCAGTTAGAATTAAATGAGGATGTTTTATGAATGAGGGTAAATTTCACCTTTTATTTGTGAATTTACTTCACAATTTTCTGGAGAAACACATCATTGTGAAATGCCCTTTGAAATTTTATGTTGGTACTTGGTGTATTACTTCAAGTAAGTTTGTTTCAGGCAGTTCTCTTTTCAAACTAAAAGTTGGTTCCTATATAGATTTGTGAAAAAAAACCTGTAAGGCAGTATAAATACTGTACAGTTGGTCGCTTTCTCACAAGATTACCTTCTGTAGTCAGGGTCAGTTTTGCCTACTAGAAGGCTATTTTGATTTTTGGATTTGTGCTGTAGTCCCAACTCTTATTTGTTATACTTCCCATGAGTCTTGATTTGCGGACTGCTTGATTTAGGTGCAAGATGGCAGTTGAGGCTCCACTGCAAGTCAGGGAATTGGAATGAGATTTAAGGGATAGATGGAATGAGATATGTATAAGGCAGGATGTGCCTGCTGCATTTTCAGCTGATTGCCAGCTGCTTGTGGCCGCTTTCATACTACACATTTTTCAGAAATGTGTATTGACCCAAGCAGCTTGCTGATTGGTTTTGGTTCCCACCTTTGACCACCGAAGTTGATGGCTGGTTTGACACACCTTCAAGATAGAGTGTCAAATTTCAGTTTGCAGAGATGTAAAAGCTGCCCAGTCTTTTGTGTCTTATGACTTTATCTTGAGCCTTAAGTACATTCTTTGGGATGAAGTGTGGGAAGTTAAGTACCTGAGAAGAAATGAAAACACATATTGGACAGATACAAGTTAATGTTAATTCTTAGTAACTATAGATGATGATGATGTCAGACATCTATTTGTGCAGTCATGCTATCTTTACCCACAAATTCAGAATCAATTTATCACAGGGTTCAGTCCTTACAAAACTGAGTGGAGAGGAACAAAGCACAGTTGCAGCTACTGTCACTGGACACAGAGCTCCACTTTGACATTTTGCACAACTGGAATGGATTGAGGTACATATACTGAATGAACAAATGGCACTGTCAGCTGCTGCAAATCCTGTTGAGATGCTATGTTACTTTAGTAGCACTCCTGTGCATTCTGAAGCCTCAGTGACTGGAGAAAGTCCTAACTTGTTTTTCATTATGTTAAACATTTTTGTTCTGGTCTTTAACAATTTTTAAATAAACTGTCTAAATTCTTGTATATTAGATGAAAAATACGTAGTTCTACCTGTAAGTCAATATTCAAGTATTCAAAACTGACATATGCCAGGAATTAGAGTGTTAGAACTGTTGCTGTTTCATTGCTGTTGGGGGAAACTAGATTTTTACATTAATTTACAGTAATTGTGTATGATCAGTCATGGTTATAATTTCCACTGTGAGTAATTTTATCTGAGAAGAGGGCAAATGTGGGCTGAGTGAACATCGTTTTACTACTTGTAGCAGCTTACCCAGATTGGGATAAAAGTGTGTTGTTAGACTGATGCTGTAATTTTTGTATGTTGACTGGAGTGCTTAGTCTTGTAGAGCTGCTGTTAATTATCATTTAGTCCCTAAGCATGTTAGATACCTCCTAATACAGATAGTCTTTTGCCAGAGTTTTAAATTAGCTTTCAGTAATACTTGGGGTAATCTTCCATTTTCTGTTATGCTCAAAAGGTTCGGACTCATACTGTCCTCTTCCAGAAGTAATGGATCAGCCTATGTCAAGCCATATGAGCTTGAGAAAGAACGATGTGTAGATAGAAAGTGGATGACAAGGACTTAAACCAGTGGGTTTAAGAGGAAAACCTTCAGTATAAAGCTTATTAACAGGCATGTAATAGTCTGATAGTCTTCTTTTCTTTTTTTTTTTTTTTTAGCAAAAAGCATTTATCATAGATCCCTCCTTCCTGATGCAGTTTTACTTTGCCCTAATGCTTGCAGCTGTGGACTTTCCTAAGCATGAAAGAAGCTAGCATTCTTTTAAGATTCCACCTTCTGGAAACATGGAATAAAGTCAAACCCAAAAACACAGCAAGTGTGTCTTGAACTGGCCAGTACTCTTTTTTGTTTTGTTGTTTTACAGAGTATGTCTCAACATTTTGTTTGTCTGATTTTTGTGCACGTCAAGCTCCCCTGCTTCTGTGTTTTCAAGCCGTGAGGAGACCCAGCTGCAACAGAAATAATTGTAGGGTGGTGTTGTGGTTTAACCACAATAGGCAGCTAAGCACCACGTAACTTCTCACTAGAAAAGAAATGTGGGCAAGGAAGAACAAATACACTACCAGTAAAGATACAGCATTAGGTATTGAAGTAGATTGTATTGGCTCACTGCATTTGTAGTAGTAGTGGAAGACAGGCTTCTACAAGGGTTTTTACTCACGTTGTCTTCCAGTATTGTATCATGGTATGCAGTGATAAAGATGCAAACAAGAAAAATAATGTAAAATTGCTGATGAGAGGCTTGATCATTCAAGATGACTGTCTTTACAGTTATTGAAAACTTTGGCAACCGGTGAGATGAGCATTTTAGAAACTATACACTACATGGATTGACTGGGAGGCAAGTTGAATCTCATGAGAAAGTGGGGTAAATGAGAATTTTTGATGTATAGGCAGGTTGACTCATATATATAGGTCTTATGCAAAACAACAAGAACAACAACAAAGTTTCAAATGAGATCTGAATGTATTGGAAGATGAAGAGGAGCTGATGTATATCTCATTTTGAACCTCTGTGGTGAAAATGGTGACAAAGATGTATTTGATACTGAGAGGAAAAAGTGGTCAAGGATTTCTCATTTGTCTCAAACATTCAATTTACTTTAAAAATATATCTGTAGCCGTATATTACATTAAGATGACACTCTTTCTGATGTGCTCAGTATACCATCTACACTTTTTCATCTGAAAAAAAAAGTACTCAAGTTGCCAGCAAGTCTCCAAATTGCTAATATGGTATTTCAGCTAATGTTTCTTACTCACCCTGACCAGACAACTCTCAAAATTATTATTCAGGTTAACTTCAGAGTAAGTGAAGGTTGGATAGCAGTTTCATTTTTTCAATGTGAACGAATTTATCTTTCAAAGTCCCAAGTTACATTTTGCAATGATTTCGTCATTGCAATGTATCCTGAACTGACAGCAATAAACTAACTGACATTTCACTTGAGACTAATTCCGGTCTACAGTTCAGAGTTTTGCTTGGTAAAATGTTATGGCCATGCCAATTTTATTCTTGTCCATTTTGCTTAGTTTCGAAGGAACTGAAACGAGTGTCAATTTCAGAATTTTGTTTTAGTAGCTAGTATTGGGTTTGTCATGATTCATTGCTATGTCTGTTTATAGCATCCACTGGATACTGTGACTTTCCATGTAGTCCATCTTGATATACTAACCTCTTCCCCGTAACTTGAGATACATTTCTGTAGTTTCCTTAACTTAGCAGAATGTTTCAAAGTATTTTTACTTTCATGTGACATTTGCCTTTTTCTGAGGCTGAGGCCTCAGAAACTGTCAATTCCTCTCAAAGTCTGTGCCACCGTTGTGATACAGTGACTTGAAATCACAGGTAAAAGATGACAGTGAAATGAAAATGAAATGCAAGTAGACTTTCTAATTGCATGTACAGGTAAACAAATGAAAAAAATCTTAGTGGTGTCTGTTGTCTTGCATAAGTGAGGGAAGATTCCTCTTCCACAGTGGACATTTGCTTTCATATCTTCCTCTCTGAGCTCTAGCTGTGCCATCCATCTTCTTCAGTGTTTCTGAAGTGGACTGTCTTAGAGGAAGAGCTCAAAGTTCAACACCCTGCTGTAACCTCTGTTGTCTATGGCAGCTGTTCACAGATCATCTGACTGCCCCGAACCCTGCTAGGCATTACTGCATCCATGGGCATGTATAAATTACAACAGTTCTTAAAAGACTAGTTATTTTATTAATACTATGATAAAAGAAAAAAACTAAACAAATAAACCTGCAAACTCCCTGTGTCCTAAACTGACCCGGTCTCTTGAGGAGAATTGCTTTGTGACCTCTCAAATCGAAAAGATCTAAGACTGAGTTAGATCTTAAAAAGCTGCCCCTTTTTAGTAATGTGGCTGCATCTTGATGGTGGAATGGCTCTAGGTCTAGAGGGAATGACAATGGTGAGGCGAGATTGGAGCTGAATTTTTGTTTCCCTCTGCCCATTTAAACCTTAATTTGAAATGCCTTTCTGCAGAAATAGGACAAGTTGTTGGTAACCATGAGAGGCTCCTCAGTATCTGCGCCATTGTACGCGTTGTGATCCCACCAAGTGACATTTGGCAGGAAATCTATAAGGAAATGTCTGTCACCAAGTATAAGCAAATAAACCCCAATACTGTAGTAGGTGGGAATAGATATATTTGAATTTAGTCCCAGTCTACTGACTATGCACAATGGAAGTCTTAGACTCAGCATGGCATAGAACAACCACCTTCATTTTGTTCAGTTGGATGTCCCCTGATCATGTTCTGCCAGAATTCTCTTTACGCTTTGATTTTTTCATTATACACCCGATCATCACACTTTTTAATGTTCAAGGCTGGTATAAGGCCAGTTGGTAATGTGTTACTAACTAAGAAAAACTTTTTCATTCATTAATTGAAATAGTCATACATGTTGTTATGCATCTTTGACCATTCAGCTGTGGTGGATCTTACGTCAGTCAGTCAGTCTTGGTTATGACAGTTCATGAAATGTGTTTTAAGTACTGCCTGTTCTATTAATTCTCTAGAGAACTAAAATAAAAAAAGAAGTTGTTTATATTTTCATTCACATCTCTTTCATAAAGCCATAGTAGGTGGTGTTGGGAGATTTTCAATATTTAGTCAGTGTAAGAAGTTCTGTGCATATATATTAGCATTTTAGAATTCTATATCAGATATGTAAACCTTATATATGCATACTATTATAAGCAAATTATCTCTTTGCTTTCGATGAATGTTGATCTTAAGAAGACGTCTGGAGTATTCAGGCCAGAAAACTGCTGCCATTCCTAGAACAGCATTGAAATGTACGTACATGGGAAGAAAAGCCAAGAATGACTGTTCTGTTCACCACATGGGCTTTCTTTCCCTACGCTGGTACTGCTGCCATAGGTCATCAGGAATTTCCTACGGTCCTATAGTTGGACTGTATTTATTATCAGGGAAAGATTCTTCACCCAGAGGGTGATTGAGCACTGGAACAGGCTCCCCAGGGAAGTGGTCACAGCACCAAGCCTGACAGAGTTCAAGAAGTGTGTGGACAACACCCTCAGGCACATGGTGTGATTCTTGGCGTGTCCTGTGCAGGGCCAGGAGTTGGGCTCAGTGATCCATGTGGGTCCATTCCAACTCACCTTATTCTGTTGTTCTGTGACTAAGCTACAGTCTGCTTGTTAGGCATTGCTAACCTCAGTGACTGATTTGTGGATAAAGACAGTGCTATGGCAGCTGGTTCTGTATTACAGCTAATGAAATGGTTCATTCTTAGATTTGGACCGTGACAGCATAACAAAGTTTTGAAATTTGCAGAAGTAGAAGTAAATTAGACATGCGTATATTAAGAACTTTATATATTAGTTTTACTTCTACATCTTACTCACATGATCAGGATTACAGTCAGTGAATTGGGAATTTTTATTCAAGGAATCTCTAGTTCAGCCTGTGGAATAAAAGAGGATGAATGAATTACTAGGGCCTTGAGTGGTTACCAACTAATAATTAAACACACAGCTATCTTGGTAATCCTTGAATGATGTAAGCTTCACATCATCTTGTTGTGTGACTAGTAGATAGAGATGCAGCAGGTTATTTTTTTTTAAGATCATGTGAAATTTTTATTCAGCGTGTAACTCTTTTGTTCGTGAAGATAATCCCTCATAATAAAAACTGTTAACTTCGTATTACGTTTTCTAAATTGCTATATTTTGCATTAGTAAAAGTACAGAAGATTGGTAAATACAAGATACAAAAATTATGTGGGCATTATTCCTGCTGTTTATGGTTGACTTGGCTTTGTGTTTAGATTTTGGATTTTAACTGATTTCATTAGGTAAGCTATTTTCTTTTTATAGTAAGTATTGTTTGCATTGTATTTGTAAATTTAAGGTTAAAAAGTGTAAATTTAAGGCATTCATCTTGAATGCTATCACATGGCATGTACAGGACAACCTCATGATCAGACCCAGTCAGCATGGGTTTATGAAAGGCAAATACTGTTTGACCAACCTGATCTCTCTTTATGAGAGGTGACCTGCTTAGCGAGTGAGGGAAAGGCTGTGGGTGTTGTCTCCCTAGACTTCAGTAAGGCCTTTGCCATTGTTTCCCACAGCATTCTCTTGGAGGAAATGGCTGTTCATGGCCATAGGATAGGCATGTGCTTTGCTGGGTAAAAACAGGCTGGCTGGCCAGGCCCAGAGAGTGGTGGTGAATGGAGTTACATCCAGCTGGTGACAGATCACAGTGGTGTCCCCAGAGCTTAGTACGGGGACAAACCCTGTTTAATACCTTTATCAAGGGTGTGGCTGAGGGGATGGAGTGCACCCTCAGTAAGTTTGCAGCTGCCACCATGTTGGGAAGGCGTGTTGATCTGCTGGAGGGTAGGAAGCCTGGACAGAAGGATCTGGACAGGCTGGATCTGTGGGCTGACGCCTAATGGTCTGAGGTTCAACAAGGCCAAGTACCAGGTCCTGCACTTGAGTCACATCAACCCCAGGCAGTGCTACAGGCTGGGGCAGAGTGCCTAGAAAGCTGCCCAGCAGAAAAGGGCCTGGGGGTGCGGGTTGACAGCAGCTGAACAGGAGCCAGGAGTGAGCCCAGGTGGCCAGAAAGGCCACTGGCATCCTGGCCATTTTCAGCAATAGTGTGGCCAGTAGGTTGAGGGCAGTGATTGTCCCCGTACTGGGCACTGGTGAGGCCATACCTCAAATCCTGTGTACAAGAAACACATTGAGGTCTGGAGTAAGTCCAGAGAAGGACAGTGAAGCTGGTGAAGGGTCTGGAGTGCGTGAGGAGTGGCTGAGGGAGCTGGGGGTGTTTTGAGAAAAGGAGGCTCAGGGGAGACTTCATTGCTCTCTACAGCTACCTGAAAAGAGGTTGTGTGCAGGTAGGGGTGTCTTGGGGTGACTTTATGATATCGTCCAGAAATGAATCCTCTGCCTTTCTGTGCCTTTAAACTGAGCCCAAGAGGGGAGGGAAAAAACTGAACGAACTTTTCAGATCAGTTTGTGCTTCAAGGAAACGGAAATAGCTTCTGCTGCTGAGGAGCGAAGGAAGCACCCTTCTTGCTTTTTTCAGCTTTTCGGCTGTTTCTCTGGAGAGAGACGGAGAGTTTTTTTCCTGGGACTTCGGCTTTTCTCTTCTTCTCTTCTGGACTGTTTCAACAACATCAGAACACCAGAACTCAGTGGGAAAACCTCCCAGCTTAGGCCCAGAGCGGGCCCAGGCTAGACCCAGCTCCGGGGAGGAGGAGAGAGAGACTACACCCACAGACAGGACTTTAAATCTTCCCAGGTTTCTCTCCACAGCGAGAGGTTTTATTATTTAGCATTATTATTCTTTTCCTGTGTGTTTGTTAAATAAATAGTTTTTTCCCTTTTCACTTTCCTACGAGGAATTGGTTCCCAAACCTGGTGGGGGAGGTGTGGCTGTAGCCTGCCTTCTAAGAGAGGACGTTCAAATTCGGACATTCCTCTGAATTTTATCTCAAACAGGGACAGGGGGTTAGTCTCTTCTCCAGGTGACAAGGGACAGGACAAGAGGAGACACTCTCAAGTTGTGCTGGAGAAGGTTTAGATTGGATATTAGGAAAAATTTATTCACCGAAAGGTTTGTCAAACATTGAAATAGGCTGCCCAGGGAAATGGTTGGGTCACCATCCTTGGAAGTATTTAAAAGATGTGTGGATGTGGCACTTTGGGACATGGTAGGCTTGGCAGTGTTAATGGTTGGGTTTGATGATCTTAAAGGTCTTTTCCAGCCTAAATAATCCTGTTCTGTTAAAATGGAATGGATGTTTGTAATGGCAAGCATTCTGGATAGGTAGCCTATGCCATCTTTTTCTGGCAAGCATATGATGTCATAAAATTATTTTACTATAAAGTATTGTGTGATATGCTGTACATTACTGAAAACAGCTTTACTGGTGGTATAGAGAATTACTTCAGTGAATTATTTTTAAACCTTTTTCACTTCTTCACAGCATATATTCTTTTCTGTCATTTTAGAGGAATTCTGTTGTCTTGCTCTGCCGTTCTGAAGGCATTTGTCTCTCTTACCAAAATTAATTGATCTGACAGGGGTCGGAGAAAATATCTGTTGGTTGCCTGTGTGGTTTTGCTCCATGCCAAGCAATACGCTTGTTATCATTGTGAATTCTTATGTAAAATGAATAATAAAGTGCTGGTATGGCTAAGTGAAGTAATTTATTACTTTCCAGATGCCTACTAAGCACTTAGTTCCTGAAGTCAAATATCGGGGTCCTGAGCTTCTGGATGCTTAAGATTTGTTCCAGGAAGACAAAATTGATTTGTACTTGTAAGTCCTGAGTGACTTCACTGTTGATGTCAGTGATGGAAAGACCTGCGGCTAAACAAACTTGAACTGACCGATATAGTTATAATCACGATAAATTTACTGGAGGTGAGAGGTGGGAAGAAGAGATTGTGCAGCAATTAGTTAAATGAAACTATTGTCTGTCCAGTGTTTCTGGCTCTGATTCTATTAATTAACTTAATTTCTGCTGTTACTCTTCTGTGGGGGTTATGACGTCTGCAGTATGTAAAAATTAGTTTCCTTTGTATGGGTTAAAATTTTACTTCAAATAAATTCATGTCTGAAATTAGAAAGTAAACATTGATGAATCTGATTTTTAATGACTAGCAGCAGAAATCTTGTAAATACGCTATAAAATTACAGTGGAACATACATTGAGAGGGATTTAGTGAATGTAGACTTTTTAAAAAAGGAATGGGAAGACATGTAAGATATAGGTGGTCATACTGAGAATCAGGAGTTCAGGAAGGATAACTAAGAATAACTTCTGAACAGTAAACACTGGGTTTTAAATTACCTTTATTTAAATTAAAAGTGTAAAATCATGTGTCTTAAGGCTGCTTGTCTTTATATGGGGTGAATTCTTGGTTCTGATCTGTGTCAGTGAAATGTTTTATCTTGAAGTCTTGTGGGTAGCACTCCAATTTCCATGTGGCTAATAAAATACAGATACTTTGGAGTTTATTCAGTGAACAAGTATGAATTATTGTTCAGATTTAGATAGTGAAAGAAAAGAAAATATGGGTTAAAAGGTGGTTAAAAATTTGAGAGTATCTATTATTAAGAAGTATTGATACTGGAATTTAGGCAAGAGAGGGAAAAATAAGATTAGTCAGGAAAACCAGTTCTGTGGTTGCTTATGGGCTTGGGTCATATACATTTGCCTTGCTAATGCTTTTTTAGTGTGATTAAAAACTTCCAGAGCTCATGACATCAAAAAATTCATTGTGTGGAAAAGACTAAAACATTTCTTATTGTTGGCCTCATTGTTGTTTGGCTTTGAAGAAACTGACTTGTTTTACAGTTTCAGTCAAAGATCAACACAATCATTTGAGCCTTGACTTTCTCTTCCAGGAGTCTGACAGAGCTGGCGGCATTTTCGTCTGTCAGGCTTTTGTTGTTTAAGATCATTTCTTTGACTCACTGACACTGTAATGAGGAGTAAACAAGCCCTATTTCTTTGCAACAATTTGTAGTATGTTTTTAGTGGGTTCTGAATTTAGCAGTGCTGGTGTAACAGTTGTTAAATCGTGTAAGCTGTAGTAAACTTCTTTACTAGTGGTAATAATTGAATCGAGGAAATTAGTCTCAGAGCCCCCTGTGGAGGGGTTTGCCTTTGGTCCTGATAGTATCAGCTTTGGCCCTCCACTGCAATCTGTCTGCTTGCTTCAGAATACCATCTTCCCAGTTCTCCTCTTGCATTTAACCACTGCTTTGTGGTAACAGGATTTCAAGTGTCCTGCTTGGCCTTTTGTCCCAGTGATAAATGTGTTAGATAATTGCAGGACCACATGTGCTTCTGATCAACTACATGAATGAATGTTCTAATATATGGGGCTTAAAAATATGTCTGTCTGAGAATAGGTACTCAATTGTACAAGTACAGTTTAGAGGATATGGTTCTGCTGAGCAGCAAAAGTTTAAATTTAATGTAATTTGTCTGATTAGAGAATGTAACAGTGATGTCACTTAAAACCAAGTTAAGAGTTGACATTTGTAAGTGCTGATCCTATCTAGGAGGTATATAGATATCTGAAGCCTTCTGGATATCTGATGTTAAAGACAGGGCTTCGGGTCTTGCAGAACCTTCAATAAAAATAAATCTAAAAAGAGAAAATTATTTAATTCAAGATTCCATTGATTTTAATTTTTATTCTGTGTTCTAACCAAAGAAATGTTATTTTTGTTTACTTCTCGGTGGTTGGTTGCTGTCTATTCACCAAGCAACTTATTCTTCATTGATGGCATTTTCAGCAGACCTGAAAGTTATGAGAATTAGGTAGCAAGAATTAAAGGAAAATTATGTTGGCATAATTATTTAAGGAAATTATTTTCCGAATTCCATCTGGGATGAGCTAAAGCATTCTTTCCATGATTTTTCAGTACTTTTATACCGTCATTAATTAATGTTAAAATCTATCACCAACAAGTGAAATTGTATATTCAGAATGTAGAACAGGTTACCTGCTTATTTATCTGGAATATAATAAAGTTACCCTTCACTGGGATTTAGTTGTAAAGTTTTAGATAAGGAAGTAATCTCTTTGGGATGAGGAGAAGAAAAACCTTCTTCCCAGTGTTATATATTGAAGTTGGTCTGAAGTAAATTAACTATGTCTGTTCCTTGATTTGAGGTTCTGTTAAGAATTCCATGCAGACATAAGTTTTTCACTCAGTGAACAAAAAGACAGGAAGGGAAAAAGTCTCAGATAGTTTGAAAACACTAAGTCAGGGAAACTCTCGCATGAGGGAATATTGCCATTGCCAACACTTCATTTTTTTGGCTATTCCCTCAGTTGCTAGAGCGATTCCTTTGGTCATGGGAGACCAGGTTCAATGAAGTCCTTTTTCACCCAAGAATTATCCTTTACCTGTTACTTCTAGATTGCTGCTGGACATTTTGGGTATGACATGCTTATAGTCTCTTGTCTAGTAAAGTTTCCCATTGTAGAAGTTAGAAATTCACCAGGGCTACAAATGGAATTCAGGGGACCTACCAATGGGTGAATATCGTAATTGTTAGAGAGAAGATTAATTTTCAGCATTTCCCTGTCAGTGTGCAATTTATCTGAAGTGAGGCAGCGATAAGAGAGTGCAAATGGCTGCTCTCAATCAGAGAAGGGATTGGCTTCTCTGCTTTATGTAAGTCCTCAAACCAAGTGCACTTTAGTACAAAGAGGGTACGACTTATTTTTGCCATGTAATGATACGGTTCTTTTTGATTGCAAACTGCGTTTATAGATTGAATAAGAGGTACAATCATTGCCAAACTGATCAAACTGGAGACTAAAAAAAGGTGCAGTTCATGTAGTTAATTTTCTGTTCCACTGTTAGTTCTAACTATAGGAGAGTGTAACTACATGTTGAGTTGAATTAACTTTAAAATGCATTGGTACAAGTATGTTTTATTAATCATCAGTTGCTGTAGATAGTGAAGGTTCTATAAGGAAAATAATGAGGGTCCTGAATTAGAGGTGGCACAATAAGAAGCTTTTAATTTAGTTGGAAAATTTTATTTTGTTGTTTTCAGGTTGTATTGGAGCCTGAAATATCTAATCTATAATACCTAAAGAAGAAAGAATTTCTTCACCTGTGGAAGTTAGATAATTAGTTGCTATTGGAAGTGTTTTATCCACTTCCAATCTAACATTTGGAGTTCTCTTCTTTTATATTGTAAGAACTTAAAATCTGTATCTCATTGCATTAATGAAGTCCTAAACCTGGCTTAAATATTTTCAACAAACAGTTAGAAAAGAGGTGAGTGCAATATTGTTACGTCATGCAAAATATTGATTTATCTTAAGGAGAGATTTACTTTTAGTTAAAGGAATGTAAATAGTGAATGTGTTCAAAATATATCAACAGTCTCTACATAAAACAACAAAAACTGATTTTTTGGATATTCATATTTAATTCAAATATGTCATTTAATGCAGAATGACCTTGTTAAGTCAGTAGTTAATGTTTTCATAATAACATTAATTCTGTCTCTTTTCAGGTACTTTATATAGAATGGTATACTGCTATGTGTACTGCTATGCTATACTGCTATGGCATACTGCTATATATAGGATTCCCACTAATATCCATTATCTTGTAAATATTACAAAATTTTCACAATTGTATTTTCCAATGTCCTTTGTGTTTAGATTGTCCAAAAAAAAAAAAAAAAGGAGAAAGAAAAAGCAAAAAAGAAAAGGCAAGGGATTTCATTTTTTCTACTTACCACCAGTTCAGGCAACTTGTCTTCTTAGGCAATATTACCACTGATTTAAATGTTGACATTTAAGTTTCTGTTGGTTGAATCTTTCCTTCTCTTTACTGTTTCATAGTATGCTGACAAAATTACAGCATTTTTAACAGTTAATCCATTTTTTCCGGGTAAAGCTGGCATTCATCAGCCTTCTAATTCATCTGAGTATTTTAGAGGACATAGCAATGTCTGACATTTGCTTTTGTGTTTTGCAGACCAGGTATTCCTACCCTTTTATATTTTAAAGTGAAGCCCTGATTTTTATTTCATTAAGAGCCTCTTATATTATAAATTGAATCTGTTTTGGGATTTGAGTTAAAAAACTGCTGCTGGTCTCATCTTAGTGGATAAACCAACTACTTTATAGAGTGTTTGCTAACAGAGGTAGCTATTTTATTGATGAATATGGAAAAAGCGTATAGTCCAGTGCCTTGTTCCATTCCTATGATTTATGACACCAGTAATAATAGATGATGAATGAGATATCCAAAACATTAATAAATTATCTGAAGATGTGTACTAAATCAAAGAGGAGGAGACTAAGAAATAATCTCATATAATGCCTTCAAGAAAAGTAAGCTAATTCCAGAGTCATTTATTCAGCGATATGCAAAAACCCTGAGAAATTTGTTGAAATTGAACTGCTATAGTTAGTATGAGATTAATATAACTCAGCATTTCAAATGCGCTATTATAGACATTTGGATCACCAGTTTCAGGTGGCGTAAAACTTACAGACTAAAATCACTCTTAAATGTTTAAGTTAAAACGTTGAGTTTAAGCATGTTTAAAATAAAACCCAGCAATTTTGCCCTGCATTCATGATACTTACATCCTCTTCCCTAAATTCATCTATCCACTAACAGGATTGAAATTTGCAGCAGTTTTCTGCTGTGGTTTGCATTCGGTAACTTGATGATTCTGTGTAAAATAGTTACTTGTTCCAAGAGAAACTCTGCAGCCTGTCATTTTTCTTAGCAGTGAAGTTTCTATGTTTTGTCCATTTGGATGCCACAAGCCATAGTTTTTCTGGTGACACCAGGAGTCTCAAAAGGAGTCTTCATGTCAGAAGAGGCATTGGGCCACTTATGCAGTATTCATGTGCCACTTTGTTATAGACAGGCAGCATCCAAGTACTGGGCTGGTTTTATTCAAGCAAACTACTGCCATTCTTACTAATCTACTTCTTAGTGTTAGCAAGTCCATTGAAATTCAGTCACCATGATAAAATAGAGTGACATTTAGGGAGTGCAAGTGTTGGTAGAAATAAAACATCTTGGAGGTGATATAACGTTTTCTGTTTCACAAATTGACACTTGGAGTTTTTATGAATGTGATTTTAACCACATTTAGATAACCTGTGTGTGAACTTAGTTAAATTTGTCATCAAAATGATCAATATTATCTTTTGTCTTCCCTTTGTTCCCATTTTTTGATATTTTTCCTTCCATGCCTTGCACCTTTGCTGGACTTCATATGGCTGTACAGAACTGATGCAGCTGATTGATGATAGATTTTTTCTTTGTTGGGGTTATACAGTGAGTTGCAAAGTAGTTAAATGTTTTCGGTATGAAGTTAACTAAACATCTTAAAGACTATGCTTTCTACAACAAGGACAATGGAAGACCCTTATCCCTGATGATTTTGGATCATATCTGATCAAATCTGATCACCTGTGGATACAGGTGGCTTACCTACCTAGTTGTATTAAAAGTACCCATTTCCATGTTTATTTCTCGTGTGTGAAATAGTGCCAGACGACACATTGCTGTGCAACAGGGGTAGTATAGTAAGTGGTTTTCTGTATTTCATGGCTTCAGCTTCATTTTTGTGACTAAGATTATGCATAGACTGTTGGATACTAAGCCACTCATACTGAACTTCTGGATTTTTTTCAGTCAGTTGTCCCTTTCATAATCCCTTTAATAGTCTCAGTGATCCAAACTGGCCATAGTGTCTGGATGGTGGCTTCTATCCCTGAATTCATAATGTTTGTCTTAGAACTGGACATTTTTTAGGTACACTGTTTTCTTATTTCTAGAATGTGTTTTATTGGTCTTCTTTCTACACATAGCCTTAATTTAACCTTTAACTGGAATTTATTGTAGTTGCAGTTCTTCTCATAAAAGTTGTCCTCAGAATGTATCACCAATTGCTTTCTACTTTTTGTTTCCTCTCAGTTTTTAGTAAATACAATGAGTATTGTTAATCATATGCTACTTCTAATCATCAATCTTCAAGATGAGCAATTAACATACTTTTTAAAAATAGTGTGAGTAGTAAACAGTATTTTCTTTTGTTTCCATTTCAATCTAGGTTCAGGCATCTTGTGAAAAGGTTTATATAAATTCTAACTTAAATGAATCATAGAATCATAGAATATCTTGAGTTGGAAGGGATCCACAGGGATCATCGAGTCCAACTCCCAGCCCTGCACAGGACAGGCCCAAGAGTCACACCACATACCTAAGAGCATTGTCCAAATTCTTCTTGAACTCTGTCAGGCTTACTGCTGTGACCACTTCCCTGGGGAGCCCGTTCCAGTGCCCAGCCACCCTCTGGGTGAAGAACCTTTTTCAAATATCCAACCTAAACCTCCGCTGACACAACTTCAGGCCGTTTCCTTGGGTCCTGTCACTGGTCACCACAGAGAAAAGATCAGTGCCTGCTTCTCCATTTCGCCTCTCGAGACCTGCAGTGAGGTGTCCCCTCAGTCTCCTCTAGGCTGAACAGACCAAGTGACCTCAGCTGCTCTTTGTATGTCTTCTCCTCTAAACCCTGCATCATGCTTGTGGCCCTCCTGTGTGCGCTCTCTAATAGCTTTGTATCTTTCTTATATTGTGGTGCCCAAAAGTGCACACAATATTCAAGGTGAGGCTGCCCCAGTGCAGAGCAGAGAAGGACAATCCCCCTCCCTTGCCTGGCTGGTGATGCTGTGCCTGATGCACCCCAGGACACAGATGGCCTGCCTGGCTGCCAGGGCACTGCTGATTTGTATTCTGTTCACCACTGACCAGGCCTCCCAGTCCTCTTCCATGGGACTGCTGTCCAGCCTCTCATTCCCCAGTCTGTCCATACATCCGGGGTTGCCCGGTCCCAGCTGCAGAATCCAGCACTTGCCCCTGAAAATTGTCATACAGCTGGTGATTGCCTAGCCCTTTAATTTGCCAAGATCATTCTGCAAGGCCCCTCTGCCATGGAAGGAGTCAACAGCTCCTCCCAATTTAGTGTTGTCAGCAAACCTAGTATACCTTTGAGTCCTGCATCCAAATAATTTATGAAGACACTGAAGAGTACTGGCCTAAAATGGAGCCCTGCAGAACTCCCCTAGTGACTGATTGGCAGCTTGATGTAATGCCATTTACTGTGATGTAAATGAATGTACTCTGACTCAGAGTAGGACTTCTTTGGCTCAGTCAGCCCATACGTAATGCAGTTGTTAAATTTTACTTCTTTTTCTTCATAGCTGACATGACCAGGTTTGTAATTTTTAAAAGTCAAGTTCAAAGAGAAGTGGGAATATCAAACATTTTTAGAAACTAGGAATTATATCTGTTTTCTAAGTTTATTAGATATTTACATGTAAAATATATATGTAGATTTTATTAGCGTATTTGTCTTTTATTTCCCACTATTTTCACATATAAGTGTAGGATCTCTACTTCACCTTTCCATTTATCTTAAGGCCTGCCTTGGCTACAAAAGTATAAATCTTACAGTCAGTCTTCAAGGTGGTTAACTAATAGAACTGAATTGTAGAAAAGAAACCAGGGTCTTTCTGCAATGATACCTGTGGTGTTCAAATGGGGTTAGTGTTAGAGTGGAATGTATTTCCTCTTTCTGCAGACCTCTTCTGCAGACCTGCAGACTTTCTCATTATGTTCAGAATTAAATCAAGATCTGTTGAAGACTAAGAAGTTGTTTCCCAACAAGGGAAAGATTGAAGAGAACTTACTTGCTTTATCAGTATTTGTTGTGTTGCTAGACCTTAGTTTAAGGAAAATAGCTATTAAGTAAGCAACAGAATCCAATCATATATTCACTAACTTTCTTATTATGTTCAGTGTGAAATCAAGACTTTTTAAAAACCAGAGAATTCCATTAAAGAGTGTTCTAGGGGTTAAGGTGCTTATTCATGGTTGTGGTAATGTGACTTTGAGTTTCTTTGTCCGTGGTCCATTATAGGAACTTGAGTAAGCGTTGTGTATCTACATGAGTGTGCTGATGTCTCTTTTGGTTGTGGAGAATGTCTCGGAATCTCATAGTGGATAAATCTCACTTGAAATTAATTGGAGCTACCAGACAAAAAGAGAATAGTTGCAAAACTTGGAAGTATACAAAGCTCATCTGGATAAAAGCTGAATAGCCTCTGCACCTCATTGAGTTATTTATAAAAAATAGAAAGATTCTGTATTTTGCAGAGATTAAAATATCTATACTGGTACTAAAATATGCTGAGAAAGGGATCCAGCATCTCTTGCTTTACCAAAATTGGTGCATGATCCTTTGGTACAACAGCAATTAAGGCCTAAATTGGGAGAGCCCTTCTGTAGAACAAGACATGATCTGATCTTTTTGAGAGTAAAATACAGTATCCAGTCTTTTATATGAACAGACTTAAAGAAGAACAACATTAATTGTGGAAGATAATGATTGCACGTTTTATGATCTTAGAAAATAGTCAATTCTTCACATGAAAATGTGTGCAATTTATAATTTTGTATTTTATGCTTCAGTAAATAGGGTATCCAAAATAAAAATTGAATTACAAAGAATAAATTTTCAGCCATGCAAAAAAAATAAGTAACCAATTGAGTTAATATATTTAGTGATGGCAACAGAGGGACCCTTTGGCCTTAAGCATATTACTTGAAAAATAAGGATCTTAAATGTGGTGTTGACCTCTGTCATATATGTAACATCTCAGGGCTTATTAAAATCCAGGAGTGCATCACTAAGGTTGTTTGAAAAAGAGAAATGAAGTTTTAAGTAGAAAAATCTGAATATTAAATAAGTGCAGACTACTTGTTTGCCCAGTCCCTTTAAGTATAAATTATATTTCATCATTTCTAATAAATCGACAGTGCATTGTTTAAATAAATTTTAAACACAGTAGAAGAGGGTCTGTAAATGGAAAATTAAATTTTGTTAGCAAAATTAAGATCGCTTAGTTTGGAGTACTTCTAGGTTAACATATTATTGAGAAGTTCCCATTGAATACTGCAAATCAATACAATGAAGGGTTAGTTGTGAAAACTGATATAACTGATATATTTTCTTATAAATCAAGAGGTTGGTAAAATGTGCACTTACTGTTGATCATTAGAATACAGAACTATCTGTTAAAATCAATTAACATGCATATCTGATAACTGATTGTATAAATATGAAAGTCAAATAATTGTAATCGTTAGCCGTGGCTTCGGGTCATATGAGTTGTCAGCTCAGAAAAACTAGAGGAGAAAGAGGTTGATTTGCATATATTTAATGTGGCATGCTGTACATGTGGGAATTTGAGATAAGCTTTTGCTGGTAATCTGCTTGTTTTTATCTAAAAATCGACTAGGAAACATGGGTCATAACAGTCAAATGAGCTATATCTTGCGTTGATAGGAGTTGATTCAGTAGTCTGGGATTTAACATTTTGCTATGTTTTAATATTTTAAAATTGATTTTTACCTTAGAGACAACTGGAAGAAGCTGGTTAAAAAGTTATTCAGAAATACTCAAAGTTTTTGCCAAGAACATTCTCAAAATTATCTTATAACATTGTAGGACCCAGTTACTTTTACAGTTTTTAGTTAGACTTACCAATATGTATAACAAACACTTTTTTACTTTTTATGATTAAAAAAATCAGATACATTAAAAATTTTTATGAAGTACTGTACTGCATCACGAAAGTATCTTTCTATGTGAAGTGGACCAAACAGTTAATCTTTAATTTTTGTAATAAATAGAGGCAGGGAATTGTGGCAGAAGAATGAATCATCTGGTCTTGAAAGATTTATACATTATTTAAGTTCCCAAATATAATAATCATAATCGATTGCAGGTTTCTTTTGTTTATTTTTTTCATTGATAATGCAAAATATTTTGTGTAACTCACAACAATTCCAAGAATCCTTGAAAGGTGGGTCGGAATATAGTGGTCAGTACCTTACATTAACTATAATTTGGTTAAGCAGGTCTGTCCAGCCTTTCTCCTTCTCCCTGTGTTTACTCCTAAGTATTAAAAAAAAAAAATCCTAAATTGATATTACATGGTAATCTCTTTCTAAAATTTCCGTGTTTCCTATATTCATGAGTTCCCATAGGAAGGAAGTATGTGGTTTCTTTTGGTCTGATTTGTACCTTCAAACTAAGAAACTTTCTGGTGATGGCAATATCAAAAGGTGGAGAATGGAATAGCTTGTTGCTCAGTCCTTTTACTGTGAGCCTTATTTATAATTTTGCCGTTGTAAATATTTGAAATTTGTTCTTAGGTATGGGGTACAATCCAGTTCCTTAAATTATCACCCAAATTAACTTGAATGCCAGCAACGGAGCCTCCCTATTGTAGAACAGCTTCCCAGATTGGGCAGAGTAGAGAATGCACACGATTACTTGATATTTGCTATTCTTCTCTGTGAAGTAAACCTGAACGTCAGTCCCTTCTGCTTTAGTCTTCTGTTGACAAATCTTCCTTGTGATCTGTTGCATAAGGCACCCACACAATGTTTGAGGGCTGGAGGGGAAAAAGACCAGCTGGCAGAAGAGAAGAAGGGAATCAATTTCAGTTTCTGTCCTTGTCTCTTGTGTAGGGTGGAATTTGCATGGGATTGCAAGTGGGAGAACGGTGGCAGTATCCCAGGACATTGGCTAGTTTGTGTCCTTCTTTAAATGATTTACATGTCTTATTTGAGCAGGGAATTATGACCCTCCAGCTTAGACAGAAGTAGCTGTCTGAGGAGGTGAGTTCTGTAACCGTAGATTGGAAGCCCCAATTAAACATAAAAGTAATTAAAAAATAAATAAATTTTAAAAGGAAGAAAAAAAATTGGGTTTAAGACATCAGTAACTGTAATTACCGTTTTAGCTCTACTGTAACTCATTGGTGAAAAATCACTTTGCTACCAGAGGCTCCAGAGCTACGGATGAATGCTCTGTGACTAAATAGTTCTTCCTATAGAAGGTCTGATTCCAGAACCTCCAGAGCAATTGTATGTCCCAGTAATCCTCAAAATCTTTTAATGCGTGAAAGTATAGACTGCTTTTACAAAGACCCATTGCTTTTAAAAAGAAGCATTTGGGATATATATGATTTGTTTTGGGGGTGAATGGGATTCAGAGATGTGGTGTGGGAATGAATTGTCATTTTCAAACAGAAATCTGTACACTAAATGAGAATACCTTAATAAAAAAACCAGTCTCATTTGTCCCACTTCAGAAGCGCATACTGTGAGAAGAAAGTGCTTCACGTTCCTTAAAATATAGAAGTTTTTGTACTGTTGTGTCTTGGGGCTTGCAGTGTTATTAGCTCAAAGGGGAGGTACGCTTTTTCATGATGACTATATTTAGCCAGGAGGAATAGTCCTTTTTAAAGCAAATTGAAATGAGTGTATGGGAGCGTGAAATTATCAGCAGCGCTGGTGCACATTTACATTACTTCTACATACTCTTTTGAATGACCACACAACAGAACAAGTACTTCATTTCCACTGTGTTGATTTTTCTTGACAAAACATGGCAGTCTATCCAAAGGAGGGTGTTTAGCCAAGATAAATATAAAATTTATGATTAAGCAAAGTGTTTTCTTATTATAATCCCTAAAGAGAATTTGAGACTTGTTAAATATAACGTGCCCAGGTAGTTTTAAGAGTAAATTATCCTTTATGCTTTTAAATGCTGAAATACAGCAGCACCATCAGCAATTTGAGATACTACTTGCAGACACAACACTGCACCCTGACTCCCTTTGAAACAAGTAGCAAAAAACCGTGCATGTATACAATATATAACCTCAGGTTTGATGTATCCCTTCATTTTTACAGTCCAGTACAGAGATAAAGAATCCATGTCAGTAGCATGGTTTGTAAAACTGTCTTGCTCTTTCCTGTATATAGTGTGTGTTATGGAAGAAAGCAAATATACCTTTTTGACTGAACGGATAAAAGCTGATAACATGATTACACTTGTGGCACATTTCTTCAACTATATTTACAGAATACCCCTTTGAAGAAAACTATGGTGACGGTCAATATTATTCATTAAAATAAATGGAGACTGAAAATTGATTGGGGAGAAAAGTGGATTTTGACCTTTGTGGTACCAATGTTGCTTTGGAGTGCAGTATTCTAATTAAATTGTGAACATACTTAGATAGTGGATATTAAATGATCTCACTGTGTTCTTTCAAGGACTATGAACTTCCAAAATCAAGGATAACATTAGATGTCAGCCAAGTATTTTGTCCTTCTCGTGGTTTGTCTTCACATCTGAATTAGTGCCAGTTTGCACAGATTGTGTGTCAGCTTAAATACGAGAAACAGGCCTCAGTCTGCTTGAACTCGTTCCACCAAAGACTTCTAAAAACTTTCGGTAGTCTGCAAACTGTAATGGTTGTTTCACATTAAGTTGCTTTGTAGAATTATAAAACAGCTTTTCTTGTGCTTTCAAATAAAATGTTGTCATCTGCTAATGAATGAGATACCATCTGTAATAATTAAGGTTATTCTACTTGTTTTTCCCCTGCAGCAAAACTTCTGAAGGTTTGCAGAAGACAATAAGAGAATCACCAAGAAGGCTATTGCAGTGTTGTAAGTACTGCACCCAGGAAAAAAAAAAAGAAATATGTGAATTAAGAATGTTGTAAAGAGATTTTCATTTTTGGGGGTAAAAATGAGCTACTTGAGGGGATTACATGTAAAATACAGAGCAGGATGTATTGTAGCAATCATGTTAATAATTTACAAGGGAAAAACTGCACTCTTGTAAAATCTAAAATTGTATCCTTGTGCGGTGTAATCAGGAATTCACCAATAGCAGTGAAAAATATTTCTCTATCCACCAAAGATTGATCTAGTTTATATACATTTGTTTATTTAAAACTATCAGAATTTAGAAAATCATTGTAGTTTTGTAGTTTTGTCATTTGTTTTAGTGACTTATTGTTTAGGTTATTTTGCAGAATTATTTATTTGCTGATTTATTTATGTATTTCATTATTTATTTATTTGATTATTTAGTAAATTATTTATCTGATGAATTATTAATACATCTTCATGACATGCTTTAAATTATTTATAACTTAATTTTGAGTTTATTGCTTTTCGACGCTGCATTGTTACTGACTAGTTTTGATTTTTTTTACTTGGTTCTTGAAAATTAAAGTACTAGCTCTAAGGCAAAAGTATATTCTTTGCAGAATCCATAGATGGTTTTCAATGAAGTAATTTACCATGTAGATACTAATTTTGTTTAGTTTTATATTGCTTAATACCACTTTCCTACTTACTTAGCTTTTGCTTCTATGATTCCATAGGTGTGTCAAGATGAAATGAGTGACCTTTAAGGGGCAAAGATAAATGTTTACTTTAAACTGTGTAGAAATAGGGTCGTTTTATTCCCCTCATTAAGTACTTTTTAATTATTCTTCAAGTTAACATGAGATTTTTTTGTCCCAGTAAAATGAATGCTTTTAAAATGAGACTTTTGATATTTGAACTAATACATTTAACTTTTAATAAGAAAATAAAATATTCACATTACTAACCCATATAGAGAGTTCTTTTTTAGTAGCAAGGTTTTAAATACATGGGGAGGAATGGTGGTATCTTTAGACACATGCAGAAGAAGATATGTGTTGCGGGGAGGAAGGTGGATAGTAGGGGTTTTTTCCCCCCACAGAGTTTTTTGCATGCATAGGAATTTATAAGCTCTTCAAACTTAACATGTCTGTGTTATTGTACGTAAACTACTTTCACGTTCTGTGATCACAAAGAATCATTTCTAGTGCACAACATAGTGTGAAACCTGTTTTTGTGTTCCTTTCCTCTGCCAATCATAAGGGTCTGAAATATCTTTACTCCATAGAGGCTTGAGTCAGTGTATAAGAGTAGTGTAAAGGGCCAATTTCAGGCTTTATGTGTAAGCACCATCTCAACAGAGTTTAAAATTGGTGCCTGGGATCAGAATTTGACTTGGAGTCAATTCTGACTGATGGGCTCTTCAGGGCGAGTGAGCCACCTTGTTCCTGATGTTGCCTGTTTGGCCTCAGTTCCCACTGAGTACCTCAGGCAGTCCAAAACCATCTTGCAGGACTGACAGCCCTGTTTCAGAGCTGTAATGAATAGGGCAAAGCAGCAGTTCCTCTGCAGAAGTGCCATGTGCATAATGTGGCCTTTATTCTATGTTTAGTGCTTGAAATGAATTACTATATACTTTAAAGTTTTAACACAGCATGGAAAGGCTGCATTGTACATTTCAAGTTTCAACGCTGTTGAAATACAGTAGAAATGGCCTCTGTAGACAGGTTTCACTATAGAACTTAAATTATGCATGTGTATATCCAAATTCCTTATTTTGAAATATTGAATGTATGAATATTTAATTTGTATCTTGCTTTAGTATCTTCATATGCTTGCCTTAAAGGAAGCTGTTTCTTTTGATTTATATACATGGATAAAAATGTGTGTACAGTATGTATCAATAGTTTTTCTCTCTATGGTGTTAGATGAACAGCTTTGGATAATGATAGCTACTGATTTTTATTCTGCAGCTTGCTACCATTGTATAAAACGTAAATTTGTCGTATTTGTTCTATTAATCTTACTTGAATTTCAAATTCATTTGCTTTCCAGAAATATTTTCTTAATTACATGCGTTAAGAAAAGTCAAGTATGTTGCAGATCTTAATGATGCAGTATTTTTGGTCTTTGCACAGTAACAAAGCTCTGAATATTATTATTTGGGGCAGAGTTCCAATCTGAAATTTACATTTCTCCTTATTTGAATGTTTTCACTGAAGCTGAGAACTCCAAGGGAGTTCCTCAACACATCCTAGTTTATGCGTTATTGAAATTTAGCACACTCTTATTTCTTTTTGTAGATGAGGTCTTATTGTTGAATAAGACCTATTATAAGCAGCTACAAAGGTAAGTGCTGTCAGTGCATTCTGCCACCAGTTTCTTGAAGTATGAAACACTCCCTGAAAGACGTGCTACTACTGTTATGGGATAATATAACGCAGCTTATGTGTTGGCACTGAGAGTAGCTACTTCATAATGATGACAAGTGGAAGTACAGCCAAAGGTCACATTAAACAAGAGATTTCTTTCACACCTCATCCATTTTCTGGATGTAGTATGAAAATAGCTTTGTTCCCTATACTTCAGTATTTTTAAAAAGGAAGTTATCTTGAAATAATTTTTATGCCTTGTATATTACTTTCTTCGTGTTTTAAGAGCTAGACTATGGAATTCTAGCATGCTAAATTGGTGCTACAAAAGTGTTTGAAATAATCTTAAATTCTGAGTGCAGTTAGACAACACAAGTAGTATTTCATCTCACTACATTTTTTAGTTTGCAGGTTTGCTTGAATAGATAGCTTTAAGTTCTAAAAACAAGCTATTGATGTGTGTTGTAGTTTAAGCCAGCTGACAACCAAGTACTTTGTAGCCCCTCACTCACTCCCCTCTCTGCCGTGATAGGATGGGGAGGAGAACTGGAAAAAGGTAAAACCCATGAGATTTGGAAATAAAAATTGAAATAAAGTAAGATATAATAATAATAGTAATGAGGAGAGAAAAAACAAAAAGAGAGGAGGAATAAAACCCAAGGAAAACAATTTTTAAAAAATTAAATGCTCACCACCTGCTGACTGACACCCAGGTTGTCCCTGTCTTTGAGCAGTGATCGGCCCCTTCTGGTCAGCTGCCTCCAGTTTATATACTGGGCATGATGTTCTGCGGTATGGAATATCCCTTTGGCCAGTTTGGATCAGCTGTTCTGGCTGTGCTCCCTTCCAGCTTCTTGTGCACCTCCACACTGGCAGAGCACAAGACATTGGAAAGTCCTTTGACTTAGACTAAGCACTGCTTAACAACAACAAAAACATCAGTGTGTTATCAACATTATTCTCATCCTAAACCCAAAACACAGCTCTGTACCAGCTACTAAGGAAGAAAATTAACTGTATTGCAGCCAAAACCAGGGCACTGTGCAAAGTGGTATTTATATTGATGTTGCATGACCATGGGTTTATTCTTTTCTGTATCTTTTAAAAAGAAAGATACTTTTCTTTCTTTTTCTGAATTAGAGTCTGTTCAGAAATAGGAAGAGAGTCAGCCTGGCTGTGTTGACAGTTTCTTAGCTCTGCTTTAGTAAAATCCTACCAGTATTGCTAAAGGATCATTTCTACTGAAATGGTGAACCAGGATGGTAAAATAAGGCGACATTTTAGAAAAATGATTAGTAAGTATTAGATAATGAAAATGAAGCTGACTTGTTTCACAAAGAGTGTTGAACAGTTAGGAGATACTGGTTGGGAAGCCTAAATTTAGTATATTATTGGTAGGTATATTTCTGTTCTAATCTAACTCCATAGAAATTGCAGAAGCCATATTAAGCTCTTCTTCAATTTGTTTCATACAGATAAAAGAATTTGCATCTCATGAGTCACATATTTCCTGTTGTATCTTTAATACAGCCATTTTTAGTATTTTTCTTGCCTCTTTCCTCTATTGGTATGCTTAGAGAGTCTGTGTGTAGGAGCTTGTTATTTCACCCGTGAGGCAAGGAGGAGTTCAAATCAATAGCAGTGTGTTGTTGACACTAAATGATGTTTCTTCTTGCCACAATAAGACTTGATTTTGTCATCCTAATGACGCTAGCTTGCTTCACAGAATAGGGATCAGCACTCTCTCAAATCAAACTTTACAAGTTTAAAGAGAAGGAAATACTAGAGAAATAATCCAGTATTTGTGACCAAACACATGCGTTGGCTTTGTAAAATGAATATTCAAGTTCTGTTTCATTTTATAGGGTAGCTTCTTTGCAATGCATTTTGGAAGTCTTTTAAGGGATGTAGGATTCATCAGAGCTGACATTGATGAAAGTCTGATATTTTAAAAAGACATGTTGCAAACATTATTTAAAATATAAGTTCGCATGAAATATGGATCTTAGTAAGACCTTGGCTAAAAAATCCTAACAAAACAGGAAGCCTCAAGCTAGTAGAAATTCTGTGTGTTTCACAGAAAAATCTTTGCAGCACTGCCTAGAAAGAGAATGTCTGCAAGAGGAAATAGGTACAACCAGCAAGACATTACCAGGCCTGGTCCGTGATTGCACTCTACAGCATGGTCCAAAACGAATAAGCAGTTGTTCCTGACTTGAACTAAGGATCCCAAAGGGAGACTGCAGATGTAGGAGGATGTGAATTTGAGAGAAATGATGTAACCATAGTAAGCAATATTACGATGATAAGAATTTCCAGGCTTAATGTTGGTAGCAACAGTAGATTATTAAGAGCACAGGGTCTTTTGTGTTGGACATCTGAAAGCAATGACAGAGTTGAATCATGCTATTATATTATTAAAATATCTACCTCCTTACAACAATATTTGTGCATTTATTTGCATACTTTTCACTGTATGAAAGATGTTACCTTTTTATCTGAAAGAACTTTAAAAGGTATTGTCTGCATGATTAAACATTCGCATTGTAAATTGTGAATTGTTCTGTTTGCACTGTTATCATTGTTTTGTATTTTTGTGCAAAACATTGCTTCTCAGATGTTCATAGTGTAAACTGCAATGTAATATTTTTTGGTTTTACAATAGCTCCCCTTCTCACTTCTTCTGTATGATATTCATAAAGTCACCTGACATAAACTGTCCACGTATTATGATGACCTTTCCTGGAGAGGAAATGCCTCCTATTTGCAGGCAGTGAAATAAATCCTCATGAGAACTACAGTAACTAGTTATATTTCAGTAATGGTAGTGAATATTATATAAACTTTAAGCAATATTTGGTGGAGGTTTTTTTAATTTATGTTAACTCTGAGGAATGATTAGCACCTAAAAGATGACTAGGAACTTGAGAAACATAGTTTGTTGAGTTTATCAGCCTCAAATCCAGAATATTTTTGCTGATTCTGTTTCTTATTGAAATATGTTTTAATGAATTTGGTCATGTCTAGATAAGAAGCACTTCGCAAGTTTGCCTATACTGACAAGACACATCCACCTTGGATACAACTTACTAGCAGTGTGGTGGTAGTCAGAATATCTTAGTCTTGTCCATTCTGTCTCCAGTGCTGAGCCAAGCTGAAGATCAGTTTTTCTAGTGTAACTTCCCCTTATTTGCATGAAGATAGCACACTTGTAGAATACTGCCAGCATACCTTGTCCTGCCACCTCTTAGGTATAATATCTTACCATGTGCATTAAGATGCCTACCAGAAAGAGGCTCTAACATCGTACTAGCAATGCAGTGAAGAGTCAAGAAGTTCAGTGAAGAAGGCTGTGCCTAGTGTGGTGACTTTACTGAAATAGGTTTTTCCTCTCAGCTGAAATTCTGATCTTGTAAATATTGAATTGTAACTTACGACAAGCTGATAGTAGCACTGAAGATGATGAATATATTTTCTACAGCATTATATTTAGTAAACATTAATTTTAGGCTATTTCTTTATCCTAGGCTCTTGCATTTGACGTATGGTTATAGCTGGATTTAACGTTCCTCACTCTGTTGTGAGGATAAGCAAACATTAAAAACATCCTGTATAGTAGTTACAAAACCAGCAAAAATATTAAGTGTGAAGAGCTTTGTTATTCTCCCTTTTTTGATTGGTTTGTATTAATTCTCATGTTTCTGTATATGAGGGTATTTGTGTAGTTAGTGCCATGTTTCAGTTGACCAGAGTTTTAAAAGATCCAAGGCATCTAGAACAGTCCCATTTAAACATATTTATCTCACTTCCAACATTTCATACAAAAGGGTTTAGATTAGTACTACAAAACTTAACTTTTGTATAGTAAGCTTCAGCATGAAATTCATATGATTCAAACTTTTCCATTTACTTATTTCACTTTTTTATGTTTCTATACAGTTCATTTTCTATACAGTTTGGTTTTGTTTCTCTGCTAGGAAACTCCTTGCCCTGGTCTGTCTAAGCTATCTTTTTTTTAGTTGGTTCGAAGGAAAATTTTCTTAACATTTTCTTTCACAATTTCTGAAAAGTTTTATTTGCCTTGCTATGCTTACTTGTTCTTAATAAATATGTGTACTACATGGGAGTGAGTGTCAAAATTACTTGGAATTGAGAAGTTTATTTTGGTAACAACCTCAAAAAAATTTAAATCTTTTGTTTCTCTTTAATCACCTTAAAAAAGTACTATTCTTAAGACTCTTTCTTAGAGAGAGCCTTTATTGTATGCATGTGCATGCTATACATTCTTGGAACAATTAGTAAAACTATGGGCACATCTGAAGGCATATTCTGCATTTTTAGTGAAACATATTTTGAATAACTAGCTGATCTATTGAGTAGAGTTGTCCATTGATTCTAAAGATACTTTTTTCTGTGCTCAGACAAATCAAGATGGTAATCATTTATAATTTCTTGTCTTCATGAAAAGGAGTGATGAATAATATGATTGGAAGGAATGCATGAGTCATGAAATGGGGAGCTGGGCAATCATGGAAAAATTCACTTTAAAAACTCTTCTGCTTACCAGGATGTGTAATGTGAGTTCAGTTTTCTGTAACATAATCCAGAAATTACAATGGTAGAGGTTTTAATAAAAGCCTTGGGTGGATGAACAACTCCCTTAAGTTGAATTGAACGTTGGTTGGTGGGTTATAAAAAAGAATTTTTTAACTTTCAGCTAAAAGTGATTGTGGATACAGTGATCAAAGGACACTCTCTCTTCTGACCCCTGTTTGAATATGAAAATAAAATGTCTTAAAATATACTACAGTCAATGTGGAGTGAATATAGACAGTCTTGAAAGTATCTACACTGTTATGAAACAGCTTTTAAGAGAGCTGTTAAAATATTGATAACTTGGTAGAGCACTTCAAAAACCTCTTACTTATATTTCAGAGGTAGATCTGTGTAGCCAGTCCACATTTGAACTCTTTTGTTTGATGTACCCGGAATTTATTTAGTATTGTTGCTAAAGAAATGGTTCAATTTGTCATAGCTCCACCCAAAAAAAAAAAAATAATCCATCTTGTTTTCAGTTTTTCTCCTATACTAAAATCATCAAGGAAGTATTGAATAATTGCACAGCAGAATCAAGCACCAACTCTGGGTCCCGGGCAAGACTCGCATAACCAGCTGTTGTTCTCCCTGCAGTGACCTGGGCTGGGCAGCCTAGGATCTGCCTCTGTTTTCTTTTCAGTGACCCAAGCCAGATTTCTTCAAAGCCTGTTGCTGATATTTTCCTTACAGTCATTCATGCTAATTTCTTTCACATGCTACAGCTGTTTTTGAAAGATCTTTTTCTTTTCTGACTTCTTTCTATAAATGTAAGCGGTGATTTTTTTAATATTACTGGATAATCTTGACCATAGGACTGTTCTGATTGTCATGCTTTAAGGTATATGTCAACACTGTAGAAAAAGGGTAAATTAGATTTACTTTACAAAGGAAAGTCCAGTCTGACCAATGGCCTTTATGGACAAAAAATCCTGATCTTGAACTGAGTTCATTACAGTCATTGAACTTGAGAGAATCAAGGTGAATCTGTTAGTGGTGTCTTGGAACAGAGCAGAGCTCAGAAAAATTCAGAAGGAAAAAGGTAGATATTTTGCTCTGTGAACCAATAATATGAAAAGATTGTGTGGCAAAACACTCTAAATGAGAAGAAAGGGCTATTAATGATATAAAACTGTTAATTATGGGATTAAGCTGACCTCAGGAAGACAATATTGCTAAATAGCTCAGTGCAAACTAATAAAGTGTAAGTTTGTGATTTTGGAGGAGATGCAGCTCAGCTTTCACAGTTGTTGCTAATGAAAATTATGGAAAACCTTTTAGAAAGGCTAATTTTTTAAAAAATAAAAGAACCCAAAAGATTAGTGGTTTTCTTATTTCTTTTTGTCTTTTTTCCCTGTAAAACATTCAAATCTTAAAATAAGCCAGAGGTTCTTAGTTCATTGCACATCTATCTTTTAGGAGAGTTTGTGCACCTTACTTTCAGTTTGCAGTATTAAAATTCCTTTGGTAACTTCAGTTTACATGGGCAAGTGAATTAAAAAAAAATACTGTGGCTACTACTGAGTGACTACATTTTGCTTTCACTGAAAATGCAAATGATATGGACAACATGAGCATCTTATCCTTTCTAGATCAATATGAAGTGCTTTTTCAGCTACCTTTGTTCTGGAACAGCTAGGTTAGTTATTGTTTGAATAAATACTACTCTGCAGTATAAACTGAAGCATAATAATGATCACTCTTTGAGAGAACCACTTCAGGTACTGAAGAAGGTAGCCTTGCTAAGCCGCTTTCTCTAGCCACGTGTTTTCACCACTTTTATGCAGTGTGGTTCTTGTGCATCCAGGCATTCTTTTGCTGTGTTAGTTTTAATCTTTATTAACTTTCTGATCTGACTACATTAGTACCAGTTAAAGGAAGGAGTGAAAGAAAGACGATTGAAGGGGGTAGGAGGCAGTCATGAAGCAATACTCAGACCCAGTGCTTAGGAATGGTGAGAACAATACTGCTGCCAGGTACATTAAATGCACTGGTAGTAATAGCTTTCTGTCTCTCAAGTTTCTCTCTCTGTATTTTATAACAGCAGGAGTGCAAATTATAATGTGTTTGGCTACTTTTAACTCTAATTTTCTCATTTCTACTGTTGTTGATCTTCTTCAGAAAATACAACGTTTTAAAAACTCTCAGACACCAGAAAAACTAATGCAGAAAAAAAACCTGTATTGTTGGAAAAAAATGAACTGTTTGGCACAATATGATAGGGCTTCTCTTAAGTTCCCTGTGATGCATTGTTTCTTCAGTGTTCCAAAGTTGTCTTAAGTTAAAATATATCCGTAATTTATAAGGCTTAGTTGACATCCTGAGTACAGGAATTCAGATTTTATCTTGCAATTTTTCTCATATACAGCTCCATTCCATCTTGTAAGCCTTTGGTTTTCAGCATTTACCTAATTTTTTCCTTACGAAAGATTTCTTTCCAGTTTTTCTGCTGTTCTGGTACAAACATGAATGAATGTGCAAACCCTCTGTATTCAAAACTCATGCTCTGGTTAAATGCAAGATATGTGTCAAGGCTTGT
This sequence comes from Rhagologus leucostigma, assembly GCA_013397725.1. NCBI lineage: Eukaryota > Metazoa > Chordata > Aves > Passeriformes > Rhagologus > Rhagologus leucostigma. The sequence goes on along the minus strand of VZTD01002787.1, from coordinate 691,462 downwards.
GAATATATGTATTTTATTGTCAAAGAAATATTTTTGTGCAATTATTTCATTAAGATCATGCTATGGAGTACAGTGTTTTGTTAACATGAGGCTTTCAGAGTCTCAAAAAACAACAGAAAAATAATGTGCATGACAATATTTGAAGATGTATATATATTTTTTTAACACTAGTGATGTATAAATATCTGTTGAATACAAATAACTTGAACAAAACTAGTTATGCTTTCTCATAAATCAAATTACAGATTCACACAATATTTAAGGTTAGAAGACTCCATTAGAGATCATCTAGTGCAACCTCTCATCTCAGTGCAGGGTCAGCGAGAGCAGGTTCTTCAGGAGATGGTCTGGTTGGGTTTTGAGTATCTGCAAAGGTGGAGGTGGAGACTCCACAGTCTTTGATTATCCTATAAGTAAAATAAGTTCTTCATATTTTTAAATTAGTTTCCTTGTATTTGTATCCAACAACTTTTCTCTGTTGACTGTTTGCCACTTAGATGAATTAGGCTCAGTTTTCTGCACTCCTTCCCATCGGAAGTGTCTAGGAATAGATAAAAGCCCCTGAGCATTCTCCTCTATGGGCTGAACAGTCCCAGCTCTCTCAGTATCTGCTCATATTTCATATGCTTCAAACCCTTAATCACCTTTCAGACCCTCTGCTGGGTGCTCTGCAGTGTCTGTGTCTTTCTTATACTGGGGAGCCCAAAACTGTGTTGAGTACTCCAGAAGGATATCACCAGTGGTGCCTAAAGAGGAAGAATCACCTCACTTGACTTTGTAGTAAAACGCTTTCTAATGGTCTTGGCCTCTTTTGCTTGAGTACTCGTTGTCTCGTGTTCTGCACGGTGTCCACTACAGTGCCTGTGTTCTTTTCTGCAAAGCTCTGCAGATCCTTGGCCATCAGCCTGTAGTGTGGCACATGGTGTAATTCTTTTTGCTGATTGATGTGAGGCTGACCAGCTTGTAATTCTGTGGATCCTCGTTTGTGCTGTTCTTCAAGAGAGTGGTGGCGTTTGGTGTGCTGAGGTCCTTGAGACCCTGCTGTGATCTCTACTCCCCTTCACATATTACTGTGAGTGGCCTTGCTGTGAGGTTAAGCAGCTCCCTTAGCACCCATGAGTCCATCCCTTCAGGGCCCATAGACTTGTGTACATCTTATGTACATTTTGTACAAATATTATGTACAGTTTGTTTCAATATTCCCGAACTTGATCCTGCTCTACCTTACACTGGTTTCATGGATGTGGGATTGCTGAAGGTTTGTCTCACCAGTAAAGACTGAGGCAAAGAAAGAATTGAAGATCTTGTCCTTTTATTTATCTTGTGTGATGAAGTTCCCTTTCAGCACGAGGCTCATACATTCCCTGATCTTCCCTTTTCTGCTGATGTACCTGATGCCCATCAGATCACTTGCTCAAGTTCAGCTGGGTTTTGGCTTCCCTAACCCTGTCCCTGCATATTTGGTCAATGTCTTAATATTCATCCCCGTTTGTGTGTCCCTGCTTCCAACTCCTGTATGCTTTGTTTTTGTGTATGAGTTCTGCCAGTTGCTGCTTCTTCAGCCGTTTAGGTCTTCTACCATGTTTGTTCATTTTCATGGTGTTTGGCATGTGCTGTTCTTAAGGTTGAAGGAGGACATCCCTGACAATTAAGTTTTCCTGGTCCCTTCTCTTCATAACCATCTGCCATGTGATTCTTCCAAGCAGATGCCTGAACAGGTCAGAGTCTCCTCTACTGAAGTCTGGGCTTATGATCCCACTTCTTGCTTTCTTATCTCCTCTCAGGATGCAGAATTCCACCATCTTGTGGTAACTGCAGCAGAGGTTGTCTCCAGCTTTTATATCCCTGATTTGTTCTTCCTCGTGTGTAAGTAACAGAAAGTCTTCCCCTCAACAGCTCCTTAATAACTTGTGTCATGAACTTGTGGTCCACATACTTCAGAAATCCTCTGGATTGCTTGATCTGTGCTAAGTTGTTCCTTTAATAGATACTGACAAGGTTAAACTGCACAAGGAGGACCAGGTCCTGCAAATGTGATGGGAGTCATAGGGAGTGTTACCCAAGGACTGTTCCACTCAGAGATTTGGTTGGTAAAGGTAAGAAAAAATAGCACCTTTTCAAAAGGGATAAAGGGAGAATATATGGAGTAAGTTAAAAGAATAATTACTTGCTTAATTCATATGAGGAATTTATCTGATTAGGTAGAAGGGATTTGGGGGTAGAGATTTTATTTTTACCCAAATACTGTATATGAAGCAAAAGATTAGTGAATATTTTGCTAAATAGCTCAGAAAATTGCAACTAAATATTTTGCATTTCCTCATGCATTATTAACATTGCTTCTGTGAAAACATGATCATCCTCACTATTTCTTTTTGACAGCAAATTCCACAAAAATTTCTGCTAACAGATGATTAAATACATGGAAGGAAGACTTGAGGAGGAAGGGGTCGCATAGTAGAATTGTCATAATGTGATGCAAGGTTTCATTTTTGTCACTGATTATTTTCTGATATTCAGTCTTTTTCAGTCTTTTAACTTCAGTTATATTTTTTAAATATATTGTTTTTAGAACTACAACTGATTTTTAATGATTTATCTTTTCTCTTTGGGAAGTTTTTAGAATTGGACAGTTAAAGCATGTTAGAGACCTGGTGTTTGAATGTATTTGAGCTTTGGAAGGTGCAATGTTCTAGTTTTCTTACATTGTTCTTAAGTAGATAGTGTGCCCATAATCTTAATAATTTAAGAATAGCAAACACAGAGCTGAAGTGCATTCCATTCATTCAGATAAGAGGCGTTACTTGTTCCATATGGTTGTGTCTACCAACCTGTTAGCTAAAACGTGATTAGAAGTTGAGTTGCTTTCTCTCGTGCTGCCTTTGTTATGCTGATTATGAGAGTATGTTGCTCCCTAAGTATGGGCATTTCTTTACATAGAGAGTGATTTTTCACTGCAAAATTCCTGTGCCTTTTATTTGTTGTATGAAATAGCAAAATTCGGTGGTTTGCGTGACGCTTGTTTGTGCAGAATGCAGAAAAGCTCATAGCATATGCTGGTTTTGGTATATACTTATGGCTGTCTTATTTCATGGGTGGGCTGGACATCCCCCAGTATGAGGACAACGTGAACAAGGCCTGCTTCTACTACTAAATAATAAACCTCCTTTACTCAAATCGTGGAATGAGCCAGGCTGGAAAGGACCACAGTGGGTCATCTGGTCCAATCTCCCTGCTCAAGCAGAGTTATCCTAGGGCACATGGCACAGGATTGCATCCAGATGGTTCTTGAATATCTCCAGTGAGGGAGACTCCACAACCTCTCTGTTCCCGTGCCTGGTAACTCACACAGTACAGAAGTTCTTCCTCATGTTCAGGTGGAGCTTCCTGTGCATCAGTTTCTGCCCATTGCCTCTTGTCCTATTGCTTAGCATCACTGAGCAGGGCCTGGCTCGATCCTCTTGACACCCTCTCTTCAGATGCTTATGTATATTGATGAGGTCCACTCTCAGTCATCTCTTCTTGAGGCTGAACAGGCCCAACTCTCTCCTCCTTTCCTCATTAGAGAAAGGCTCCAGTCCCTTAATCATCTTTGCTGCCTTCTACTGGACACGCCCCAGGAGTTCCATGCCTTTTGTTTACTGAGAGGAGCCCAGAACTGGACACAGCCCTCCAGATGTGTCCTCAGCAGGGCTGAGTAGAGGGGCAGGATCACCTCCCTTGCTCTGCTGGCAGTGCATTTTCTGATGCGCTTTAGGATTCCCTTGGCCGCCTTGGGCAAACTGCTGACTCATGAACAGCTTGCTATCCACCAGGACCCTCAGGTCCTCCTCTGCAGAGCTGCTTTCCAGCAGGCTGACACCTAGCCAGCGCTGTTGCATGGGGTTATTCCTCCCCAGGTGCAGGAACCTGCATTTACTTGTCTTGAATTCCTGGAAGTTCTTTTCTTCCCATCTCTCCAGCCTGCTGTGGTCCTTCTGAAGGGCTGCATAGCCCTCTGGTATATCAGCCACTTCTCCCACCTTTGTGTCATCAGTGAGCTTGCTGGGGAGGCATCTGCCCCTTCATCCAAGTCATTGATGAACAAGTTAAACAATACTGGGCCGAGTATTGAACCTTGAGGACACCATTAGTGACATGCCTCCACCTGGACTCTGTCTGGACACTGATTACAACCCTCTGGTTCAGACAATTCTCAGTTCACCCCACCGTCCACTCATCCAGTCCACACTTCCGGAGTTTGCCTATAAGGATATTGTGAGAGACAGTACCAAAAACTTTGCTGAAGTCAAGGTAGGCAATACCCGCTGCTCTCCGCTCATCCACCCAGGTAACTGTTTCACCACAGGAGGCGGTCAGGTTGGTTAAGCATGATTTACCTTCAGTGCATACATGCTGACNCAGTGTATCCATGCTGACCAGTCCTGATCAGGTTCTTGTCATCCATGTGGATAGAGGTGGCATCCAAAATGAGGTGCTCCATCTTGTCTCCAGGGAATGAGGTGAGGCTGACTGGCCAGTAGTTCCCTGGGTCCTCCTCCTTGCCCTTTTGAAAGACCAGGGTGACATTTGCTTTCTTTCAGCCTTCAGGCACCTCTCCTGATGGTCATGTCCTTTCAGAGATGACCGTGAGCAGCCTAGCTGAGGTGTCAATCAGCTCTCTCAGCTCTCATGGTTGCATCCTGCCAGGCCCCATGAGCTTGTGGATTTCAAGTTTAGCTATGTGTTCTCTAACCCAATCCTCCTTGACCAGTGGAAAGTCTTCCTTCCGACATTCCTTTAGCCTGATCTCTTGGGTCAGAGATTCCCAAGGACTGATCTTGTCAATGAAACTAACGCTGCCCCCAACCTTCCAGTAAGGCATCCCCTGTTAGTTAGTATAAGGCTGAGCAGCCAGCACACCATTCTTTGTGGGATCCTCCACTACCTGTCTCACAGAGTTGTCATCAGTGGTTTTCCAGGAACCTCCTGGACTGTTAGTGCTTTAGTGTGTTGCTTCTCTGACACATTTCAGGATAGGTTAAGACCCCCCAAGAAGCAGGGCCTGTAACTTTGAGGCTGCCTCTAGAAGGCTTCATCCACTTCCTTGTCCTGATCAGGTGTCCTGTAGCAAACATCCATAACAGTGTCACCTGTGCTAATCTGCCCTTTTAACTTAACCCGTAAGGTCTCAACTCACCCATGATCCATCCCAAGACAGAGTTGAATGCATTCCAAGTGCTGTCTCACATAGAGGGCAGCTTCACCACAGCACCTTCCTGGTCTGTGTCTCCTAAACAGCATGTAGTTCATCATGACAACATTCCAGTCAGGAGCTCTCCTACCACATCGCTGTAATCCCATTTAGACCAAAGCCCTGACTGCACACAGGTCTCTAATTCTTCCAGGTTGTTCTCCATACTGCTTGCATTGCTGTACAGCACTTTATAGAAAGTATTTGATCGCATCAATATCCTACTGGGAGTGCAAATGGACACACCATAGTCCTGTGTTGTGATTGTGGCTTTGGGTTCTTGTACTCACTGATAGTATCCTCTCTTAAGCCTCGTTTTGCTACTTCGGTGGTTGCTATAGGTTTCCCTTCTCACACCTCATGTCTGTTAAGCCTGGCTATGTCCCTCCTCAAATCTAGTTGAAAGCTTTTTCAGCAAACCGTGCTGACTCCTGAGCTGAAGTCTGAGCTAATGTCATACTCCCCTATGTAATGTCACTTCTTATCTTATCTCAGTTTCTTTCGTGTATTTCAGTCATTGAGGATGATCACTATGTTTGGAAAGAAAAATAGGCTTTACAGGAGAATAGACCTGAATGTCTGAGCTGTAATAATGAATTTTTTGGCTTGAAAATCAGACTTTTACACATTGCTAGTTTAACTATGCTGACCAGCTGAGTGACTTGAATATTAAAACTAAAAATAAAATGAAAGTAGCTTCCTTCAAAAGAAGGGGGGAAATGGGCCTTTTTTGCAATTTTTTGTCAAGTATTTCTAAGTTGATGTAGTTGACTTTCATTGATGAAACACCTGGGAGGGAACTTTTCAGGTTTGGGTTGTGTGTTTGGTTTTTTTTCTCCATAGTCTTCTGGGGGTTTGAAACCTTGATGACAATTAATTAGATGTCTCAGAGGTCAGTTCAGCATCTAGGGATAGTCCAGACACTGGATTTTAACCTTGGCTTAGGTCAAGAAGTTATGAGATACTTAATAGCTTGCATGGCTTTTTACAGACATGGTAGAGCTCTCCTTAGCATTTTCCCAAATAAAATTCTATTTCATTTGTTTCAGTTTTGGAAATGTGTTGTTTAAGGTCCCTATTCAGAAATGTACTCAACAGCTTTCATAACTTTGTCTTACCTTTCATACCTTGTAGGTTGCTGGTTTTTTTGTGGTAGTGGACAGAAAAAGGTTTATATTAGCTCAGGTTGAAATGCAGCTCTGGAGAATCTTGGAGGTTGAACCTATGCTTTCTGCCAAAATGGTAATGATGGATGCACTGTTGATTTGAATACCTCAGAAAGTGTTGCTGTGGGAATCAGGAGATGACAAGTTCAATCCTTAACTCACCACCACATACGCTCTGTGGCCCTTCTCTGCATCACTTCCTTCTGATAAAAGTGGAAGTGACAGTTTTACTGAATGGTAAATAAAGATAAAACGGAGTGTTTCTTTCTTCCTCAAGGTTTTGTCAGAATGTACAAATAGCTGTGATGAAAAAAAAGTGAGGAAAGGAAATAGATTGATGGAGGTGAAAAATCGCACCAAGAGTGACTGAGAAAATCTGTGAACCTATGCCTTAGGTGAGGATGTTTTGTCAAAACTGACATTTGCCAACATGATATTTCTTTTGGGATAAATACAAATAGAAATTTACCCAGTACTCCCTTAGGGACATTTCTTAAAAGCAGACGTTATTGCCTATAGATAGACCCAGAACTGATAGGAGGATGAAGAAATGCAGTTAGTTTCTTATATGCTGAGAACCATGTATGAGAATTTCTTGTACACTTCCTTTGTATTCTTGTAGGGGCAGTGAAGATTTCAGTGAAACTTTCTAATTGCGTATATTAAGGCTGATTTATTCTCCTCCTTGGGCTTGATCCTTCTCACCCCCATTTTTTAATTTCAGACAGTTTTTTATTTAACCTTTGAAGAAAGTCTACTTAAAATATTACTAAACCATTTTTGTGTGAGAGGTCATTTGGAGAGTGTACGATCATATCAATAGCTATAATTGCATTTTAATCAGAAAAAGATCAAATATTGAATCCCGTTTCTTGCCAGAATTACTTCAGCCTCTGATTAGCCTATTATTTTCTGTGTCCAGCTGTCACTTCTGAGCACTTTCGCCTGAGTGTATGAACAAACTCAGTAAGTGAAGACTTGCCACAGATTTTTGTGGTGGGGTTTTTATGGTTTGGATTTGTTTGGTTTTTTATGAATCTGTAAATAGACCTGTATAGAAGTAAAACTTCATCGTGTACTTGCATTCAGGACTCTTATCAAGGGAATTGATGTCTAAATCCATTTTTCTCCAAGTCAAAAAGTCTTTCAACTTGTTCAGGAAAGATGCCATAACTAGTTGGCATCAAAAGTTAGGTGACAAAACAGCTTCCTGGATCTGTTCATTTGTAGGATCCATGTCTGTACTCCATGAGCAACAGGTAGCTTACTTTGTAATTTTTTTTAATTTGACAACAGTAAGTGCGTTCTTATGAATCTAGATAACTGACTCCAATGGCAAATGACTTGGCAAATGATCTGAGGCTGGGATCAAGTATATTTTTGTCTTTGATAGGCTTCCCAGAGTGCTTTCCCTCTATCTACTGAGATCTAAGTTTTTTGAAGGTGTTTTTGGCCCAGCTTCCAAAGAAAGCATAGATATCAATACCTTACCTGTGATTTAGCTTCTCCAACTTTTGCTTTACTTACAGTATTGCATTTTAAAAAATTTTGGCTTGTTTTAGAACATCCTCTGTCATAGTGATGAAATTACTCTGCCCTTATAACAGTGTCATTCTCTTGAAAATTTTGGGAGGTTGAGTTCAGCTTGTGCATGGTTGGTTGCAGAATATTTTGCATTTTAAATGAAGAAAGGAAATACCCTGCTATGGAGTAAAATTGGAGTACAAATTTTACAGTCTTACTAAAAAGAATAATTGACGTTTGAGAAATATGTAGGATAATTGCTTTCAAATAAATTGTCTTAAATTTTCTGTGTTTCTGAAATTTTTTTCTGTTGTTAAAAGCAGTGTGAAAACACGTTTTTATGTCAGCTGTTTTGGACTTCTAGTTCATACTGTACTTTTCTCTGTATTGAGATTAGTGTTGAGAAAAAGGGTAAGGCATTTTTGTTATGGCCAATTTATTTTATTTCAGACTTATTCAATGTATTATCACTTGGTGAAAGCCCTATTGATTAGCCTTCATAGCTTTACAGAGCTTTTCTTATAAGCACTTAAAGTTTGAGTTGTTTCAGTCCCATAGGACAGAAAGAAAGCTGTTAGTACCATGAAATTCTTCTTCTGTATGTTTCCAACAGCTTGAAACCTCCTCTTGGAATGCAGAATATTAGCACATTAATGTTATTAACCCCTTTAGTACAAAATGGTTTTGGAAGTAAAAATATTTTTATATCTTCAAAGTCTAGGCTGTTTCTTCTATGTCAGTACAGTTTCTTAAAGCTGAAAAATGTGTTGCTGTGCAACAAACAGATGCTGCTCTAACAATGCAATACATTATGTACCAAAAATGATCTTGGTTTTAATCATAGATGCTGATTTAATGAGAGAAGACTATCTTACATCAAAAATGGATTTAGGGTGTGATTTTGTTTTCTCTATGTTTTCTCTACATAATTAATAGGAATATGGTACCTTATATATTCTCTTTTAAATTTGAAAATGTACTTTGATTTTATGCCATTTTATACTCTTGTTTTCTAATTCTGCCTTGTACAATACTCTTTTTTTTAAAAATTCCTTTTTTGTGATATGAACAAAAGGGCATTAGTAAATCTTGTGTCTTTAGTGTATTTCCTCGGAAAGTATTGCCTTTTTATGGAATCATTCTGTTCATGTTTAATCCTTTCATTTTGCACACATCTCCTTTTTCATTTATTTTCTAAATGTTTCCTATCCAGTGTTTTCATCCTGCATCCACCATGTGGGACATGTAAGATGTTTGTCTGTAACTAATGTTAGTTTATGGATCAGAAAAACAATGCTCATCAATATCTTCAGACACTATCAGTACTTTATATCTGGAGAACACGCCTGACCCCCTGGGAGCATTTCATTGTTGATATCTCTTCAGTTTAGCTTTCATTTTATTCTGCAGATATTTTGTAACTTAGCTTCAGTTGCTAGCTCTAATCCTTTCTACCGCCAATACAAATTTTGATTGACAATTTTACTCTTAGATAAAGTCAGATAATACTATACTTGGGGGGGAAAAAGTCTTCATATTGTGTTTTTAATTCCACTGAACCCAGCAGAGTTAAATGTAGTTTGGATGCACAGGGAAGAATTAATGATTGGAAGATACAGAGTTGGTAAATTATTTATTCTGGCCCTGAGGAAGCTGAAAAGCTGAGTGAAAGACTAATAAATCATTTGTGGTAGTGCTGGTTGTCACTTCCAATTATTTTAGACGGTTTTGTGATAAACTGCAGCACCTGCTAGATATCCCTGCACCATCCCTTGATGCTTGCAGTGCAGCTTGTTCAGTCGATTATCAAAGGCAAATTTGTCTAAAGTTTCCTCAGGTTGGAAAGAGAATTACTTTTCTCGGTCACCCCTTCCCCCATTTGTTAAGTTCCTTTTTCATTGCATGCATGTAATAGGCAAAATCAATGATATATGTAGAATTTTATTGACATAATGTACATTCAGGTATGGTTGATGAAACCACTGAGGAACAGGATGAGGAGTGATGTGTCTGTGAGTGTAAATGTACCTTTGAAAGGCTCACTTACTTTCATCTTTCTGAATAGCAGTTGTTTCTAACGTATGAAAACTAGTATTCGTCCTCTGGTTTTGAGGATTATGTTGCAGCTAGTGCTGAAGTTACAGAGGAGACAGACTTGAATATCAGCTGACTTTGTCACTTGTTAAACTTTTCTACTGATTTTATTCAAAAGGTCTTAGTTTAAAATCATGATTACATGTACAGATCATGCATGATCTGTATGCACACAACACTTGCATAAATAGATTAAGGCAGAGAGAAGTAGTTGAAGGACTGGAGAAAAGAGTTAGAAAGAACAATGGAGTGATTTTTAAAAAGGGAAGGAAGGAAAATGTTGGAAAGATTGAGGCTGTCGGTAGAGAAAAACTGAAAGTTAGATGAAAGGTGAAGAAATAAAGAATGGGGATGGGTTAGTGGAAGGCAGCTGTTTCTTTATACCACTTCGCTGAGAATAACACTGTTAGTCATCATCTCACATAGCTGCGGTCTGGACACCCTTCTCACTAAGACAGAAGAACCAGGCCTACCCTGAAAATAATTGTCTTTCCAAAGTGAGAAGGTGGTAAAATATAATGCCATTCTATATGCATTGCTTGCAAGCTTCTAAATGGTCATCTCAGAAAAGAAAAAAGAGTTTCAGAAAGTTGAGCTCAAAGGTTACGTTGTGTGTTGTCTGAAGGATGGGGAGGAGGGAGCTCCTGGCTGTGCAAGCACTTAACATGTTCTCTTTCTGCTCATCTTGGGGAAAGAACTGCAAAGGTTTAAATTTCCGTTTATGTTAAAATAAACTAGAGTGCAAAGTAGTCAGCTTAAAGCTGTTGAGATTTTCTTTCACATCTCTGTTACTGGTCAACGAATGCATCTTACACATAGTGCTGAAAGACTTGCTTGTAAATGTTGAATGCTGTAACTTAAACAGTTACACAGTAAATTTTCACTATCTTCTCAATTATCTTCCTAATCTCATCCGTCCAAATAACACTGAATTCTAAATATTCAGGTTCAATGCAACTTACAGCTCCAATCCTTGGAAGGTAAAAAATTGAAGTTTTTTTAACATTGATTTCCATTTTTCCATTAGTGGGTCCCAGCTTGGAATTTCAAGTGAAATCTTTGTTTTAGGAAGTGGCGGTATTTTTACTCAGGTAGTTAGTTCAAGAAAAATCAGAGAAGTGACCATGCTGACTTAAATCAAAATTAAAAGGGCTTCGTTTTCTTGTTTTAAATCTTGTTCGGACAGACTTGTTTTTTTCATTGTGCTTCTGTAGGTCAGGAAGGAATCAGATGAAAAATTCAAGCAGTCACCCTGCTTCTCCAGATGACTTCAATACAGAGATCTGCAGAATTTCAGCTCTAGATCTGTGAACTTTAGGAAAGCTCCATGAATACATCTGTTCAAGTTCCAGCAAGTAGAAACTAGGTGCCAGAAAAACATACATACATCAAGGGGTACTTGTTGTCTGTGGGGTCAGGATTTTTTTCTCAGTTTCCTGGAAGCTTACTTTGTGTCAGTGTCTGTTATTTGCAACCAGTGGGGACAGTACAGGCTGTAGGAGCTGTTTTGTATTATTATAATTGTATTATTATTAGAGAGTATTTCTGTAATGGTATAGACATAGTATATGTGATGGTAACAGAAAATGAGTGGAATTATTTGTGCAGCTTGAATCAGCCACTTATTCATGATTTGAACATCTACACTTACATGGACGTTAATCATCAGGTTTTTACTCTCTTAATGTTCCCAAGGAAAGGTGGTGTCTGTAGTAAATTTGGTTTTCAAAAAAATATATTTTTACTGTAGTAGCTTTGTATTTATTTATTGCTACACACAATAAGTATATTTATGAATTTTTAAAGTAGTTACATGTACAAAGATATGTGCATATTGTGTACAAAATTAATATTTTTTAAATTTTGCACGAAAATAAAAGCCTAATTGATTTATTTGTAGGACTTTTAAAATTCATGTTCAGTTCACATTGAGTTAAGTGCACAAAGATAGTGATATGTGGGACGAAAAAGTGCATTTTGAAACGAAAATGGATTTCATTTATGAGATATCATTTATAATAAACTGAACTGTTAACTCTGCTTTTAAAAAAAAGTGAATTTTATCTTCAGCCAATCTTTTTATTCTATTTTAAAAGAGAACAAGTCTTTCTGCTTCTCCTGTTGTTTTACAACATTAGAAGTTGTTGAAGTGTCCCATCCAAAACCTTGAAAAAATCAGGTTCTAAAAAAAGAGAATGCATCAGGTTTGGAAGAAGAGGCAGGCAACTCAGACTACAAGAGTGTTGTGAGATTATGAAGGGAGAAAACAAGAAGGGCCAAAGCCCAAATAGAACATAATCTGGCTATTGCTGTAAAAGAAAAATAGTTTCTATAAATAAATCAGCAACAAAAGGAGGGTTGAGGACAATCTCTATTCTTTATTGGATGTGGAGAAAATATAGTGACAAAGAATAAGGAAGAGGCTGCAGTATGTAATGTCTTCTTTGCTTCAGTATTAAAAGAAAAACCGGCTGTTCTCCAGATACCCAGCCCCCTGAGCTGGAAGACAGGAACAGGGACCAAAATGCAGTTCCTATACTCCCAGAGGAAGTGTTCAGTGACCTGCTACACCACTTAGACACACACAAGTCTATGGGGATGGATGGAATCCACCCAAGGGTAGTGAAGGAGCTGGCTGAAATGTTCACAAAGTGCTTTCAGGCATTTACCAGAAGCTCTGGCTCTGCAGCTTAGCAAATGTGAAGCCTGCCTACAAGAAGGGTCAAAAGGATGATCTGGGGAACTAAAGGCCTGTCAGCTTGACCTCGGTGCTGGGGAAGATCATGGAGCAGATCATCCTAAGTGCCATCACATGGCATGTACAACTGCATGATCAGGCCCAGCCAACATGGGTTTATGAAGGGCAGGTTCCTGTCTATCTAACCTGATCTCCTATGACATGGTGATCCATTTACTGAATGAGCAAAAGGCTGTGAATGTTGTCTACCTGGACATGAGTCATGGCTTTGCCACTGTTTCCCATAGCATTCTCCTGGAGAAACTGGCTGCTCATAGCTTGGATGAGTGTACTGTTTGCTGGGTAAAAGGATGGATGGGCGGATGGATGGGCGGATGGATGGGCGGATGGGCGGGCAAGCCCAGAGAGTGGTGGTGAATGGAGCTACATCCAGCTGGCAGCCAGGAACAAGTGGTGTTCTCCAGGGCTCCAGTACTGAGACCACAGCCATGTTTAATACCTTAATCAATGACCTGGATGACATGATCAAGTGCATCTCCAGTCATTTTGCAGATGACACCAAGTTGGGCAGGAATGTTGATCTGCTGGAGGGTAGAAAGCCTTTGCAGGGGGTCTGGACAGGCTGGATCGATGGGCCAAGACCCATTGTGAGAGGTTCAACAAGGCCAAGTGCTGAGTCCTGCCCTTCAGTCACATCAACCCCAGGCAGTGCTACAGGCTGGGGCAGAGTGCCTGGAAAGCTGCCCAGCAGAAAAGGACCTGGAGGTGCTGGTTGACAGCAGCTGAACATGAGCCAAGAGTGAGCCCAGGTGGCCAAAAAGGCCGTTGGCAGCCTGGCCTTTATCAGCAATAATGTGGCCAGCAGGATGAGGGCAGTGATTGTCCACCTGTAGAGCACTGATGAGGTCACATCTTGAGTCCTCTGTCCAGTTCTGGCCCCATCAGTACAAGAAAGACACTGAGATGCTGGAGCATGTCCAGAGCAGGGCAATGAAGCTGGTCTGGAGCACAAATCTGATGAGCAGCAGAAGGAGCTGGGTTTGTTTAGCCATGAGAAAGGGAAGCACTTTATTGCTCTCTACAACTACCTGAAAGGAAGGTTGTATCCAGGTGGAGGTCTTTCACTTCTCCCAAAGAACAAGCAGTAGGACAAGAGGGAATGGCCTTGATGATCTTAAAGGTATTTTCCAACCTAAACATTTTTATGAGTCTATTATTCTATCTCCTTAGGATTGCTCTTTAATCATCTTACATGCTTGTACAGAAAAAAAATAGGACATAAAAGAGCTTTCCTCCAACAAATAATTAGTAATCTGTCTTTGTGTACTGCACAATGAAATCATGTCGTCAAGGTAATCTGCATACTAAAGGCAGTGTAAAGTAAAGAACAGTATCCCTGTTTTCCTTAAAAAACGGAGAGTGTCAGTTCCAAATTGCTGGTGAAGATGTCCGCTGATTTGCTGAACTAGACTGCATGCAGTGATTAAAATACTGATTTAATGACAGTTTATCACTTCTGTAAATATCTATGTAGTGCACTTTCTTCTCCAATAAAATGAATTTAGGAGGTATTCCCAAATATTTAATCCTTTTTTTTCTTTGCTATTGAAAACAGTGATAAAGTATAGAGCTACTAACAGCCTTACATCCTTTATAGGGTATTTATTGGAAACTGTTTTAAGAGTTGTGATAGGAGTGTATTTGGAAAAAAATTCCAAGGATAGCCAGTCCTGATTCAAGCATGGGAGGTCATACATACCTAATTTACTGGAGTTGTTATATTTCTGCCTTAAGAGGTAGGAAGACTGCAGTGTATACAGTGCAATCAGCTGTTCAAAACAATTTTGGCTAACAAGCTATGGAACACAGGAAATAGAACTGAGAAAAAAAAAAGATACAACCTTTTATCTTCTACATTAAACCAGTTTTCAAATCCATCGTCTCTGTCATTTAAAGCAGGTATCCAGAAAGCACAGTAAAGGTATTTGCCGATGAGAAGTGATTCATGTGTGAAGATGATTGTCAGCTTTTTAGTGTTTGCTTCCTCTGGAACAACAGTGAAAAGTGCATATTATAAAAAGAGGAGTAGAGCTCCATTAGTAATAGCAGGGAAGGCAGTAGGAGCATGATGGCTGTTGGCAGACAAATGTAATACCAAGGTGGACTGAGTGGGATCTTGCCTCTCTGCTGAGGTCCTATGATCTCTTCCCCATTGTAGTGTTTGGTGATGCTTCAGCCGTGCAGTAAGCGCTATGTTCTGTCAGTCTGCTTCAAGAGAAAAAGTATTAACAAAAGAGAATCTTATTTTGTACTGAGAGCTTAAAAAAAATGTTTTGATGTGTAGGATAGCAAGAGCAAGAAAAGCACTTCGGACTTGCAGTTGATGATGGTAGTTGCTGCCTGGTAGGAATGTTTGTTTTGTGTTCTTGGACCAACGTCCAAGAAAGTTTTGTTCTTCATGTAGAAGAGTTTTGTCTTTCTAATCACAGCAAATTTTCTTCCCCATGGAACTTTGGGTGGTTATTTAAACTGAAATCAAACAAGTACACAGAAGAGAGAGCTCAAACTCAGAATTTTATGCCTTGATCTTGAAATATGCTGCAGCTGAGTGATGATGAAGATATGAATAATTGAGTAACTTTTAGTCACTGCTAGAATGGAGTAGAGTTTTCCAGCTAGCAGAAGTGGTGATAAGTGTTTTTTCTGCAGATGCTGCCAAATACCAGGTTAGCATCAACGAAGAATGTAAGAGTGTTGCTAAGCTACAGAGTAGATTGGTGAACTGTGAACATTATTTAAATGTTTTCAGTTGTTGAGTTTTTTTGACCATCCCTTATCTGTCTTTTCTCTGGATTACATTAGCCAGATGTTTGCCCATGAGGTGGTTTTCTCAAACTACTTTAAGGTTGTGGCATGAACAGGCAGTTAGAATGGTGCATTGGTACACTGCTAATCCTGTGCCTGTGTCACTTAGCAAGTCTCGGAACAGCTGCATGTAGCTCTCGAGAAGGAGCAGAAAAAGAAATGATACTTCAGAAATTTCACGGGCAGGGAACTACTGGGAATCATTCGGAGTTTTTGCCAGAATTATGCAGATCACTCTACTTGATTAACCAGGACTTGTGTCACATCTTTTAAAGTACGTGAGAGTTCATCATAGGTCTAAAGCTGTTGAGATGCACAAAACAGTGAAAATAAATGCTTTTTATTTTTACAAAGAGATCATTCAGAGATGCTGCTAAGTGCTTTCAGTCCCTTACTTGATCTGAAACTAAATATGCTTGTAGTTGGCCTTTGTCAAGGAATTTTGCTTGGGGACAGGTTGTGTGATACTGAGAAGTAAAACTGCTGGTTATGTTTGCTCACTGTTAGATTGCTGAGTAGATGAAAGAGGAGGGAAAGATTCTTCAGTTACTGCACTGTTTTTGGCCAGAGCCATGCAAGTTCATGACTCTGCCATGAGAGTCACAGATGATGAATTGTATTAGGAAATCTTTACATCGCAGTCCAGACAGACCTTCATAAAAAAACGTGCTGAAAATTGAAAGCGTGGGTGATTACTCCTTGTGGGAATGAGCTAAATAGTTCCTAATTGTTGCAAAAACTTTATATATGTGGCTGGTCTCAATAAGGCTTTTACATGCTCAACACTGAGAAGGATAATTCTTGGAGAAACCTTTAGAGACCTGTGCTTCACACTGTATCACTGCAGTTATCTGGTGACCAGGACTTATGTTGTTGGAAAGAATCCCTAGGCATGTGGTGTGACCCCAGCCAGGGATTTGAGACATATGTTTTGGTTATAATCCTTTGCTTTCTGTCAATTAACGTTTTAAGTTTTGGGTGCTATTTTATTTTTTAATCTTTCAGAAAACCTGTAAACTAACAGGGAAGCTGGCTGTTGTGATGGGCTGCTATGTTCGTGGGTGGAACTGAAATACAGTGGTTTCATCAGGGCTGGAGTTTGTGGATGCCCTTGGCCCTTTCTGGTTTAACCAGCAGCCTTGGACACTCTTGTTGACTGCTGCCTTAAAAAGGCAGTGTTCTGTCAATGGCACTGATCGGGTTGCATTGATCTTCATTTTGATATTTTGCTTCTATATATTAAATTAAACTAGTCTTTCCTGTTTGTTTCTTCTAAATGCTGCATGGTTTTGGCAATAGTTCTCTTGTGCGCTGTTTGTAGAAATAACAACAGAGTCAGACTAAGGACAAAGTTGCATCATTGCTCCAGATTGTTAATTTTTCTCTCTAAAGGTTTAGAAGATTAAATTTCAGATGTGGACATTATTGGATAGTATTTAAACACTAATTAAAGGTACTAAATATAAAATTGTGAATATTGCTGTTCTCTTTGGAAGTTGGAGTTTACTTCATTGCAGAGCAGTATAGGCTGCTAACTGAACAGTGGCTGCAGTCATCTCTTAACTTTGCTCTTACCTGGATATTGACATCGTAGATATTTTCAGACTTAGCAGCTTATTATTTGACAGTAGAAATCAGGCTGATAAATGTAACTGGGAACTGGAAAAATATAAATATGCTCTTTAACCAAGTCTTTTCTTGATGAAGATGTGTGTAAAGAGATATAATTTTTTTAAGAGTCTGTATTGCTCTCTATCCATTCTGGATTTATTTTGGGGGGAAGAGATACAAGATGTGGACATTTGATTCCCAGTTTCTTGCTTATTTGCGTGGTGCATTATTTATTTAAATGGTAAAATAGTAAATTTAAGGCGTGTGGAATGTTTTGTTTTTCTGTCTTTAATGTGTTTCTTACTGTCTGTGTATCAGCACTACCATTTACTGAATTGTGCTTTGAAAGGATGCTTTCGTTTTGTAAAATCGGGTTGAAATTTGGTTTTTACTTAAATCTAGAAAAACACTGTTACACTGAACATTTGGCAGAAGAATTAGGCTTTCACTTTTAGCCATTAGGTCTCATAGGTAATTCTGTTCTTATTTTGTCTAAAGATGGTCACTTCAGGCTGCAGGTCTTCAGCATGCCGTGTTGGGAAAATGCTTTATTTCATAACAAGAACTCTGGGAATTGGGAAGGCAAAGATCAGGGCAATTTGAAATCAATCTTGAATTTTATTTTGTGCAAATAGCCTCTGTGCTATTCTCAGCCTGCTGATATTTTGAGTATTGCAGCTACTTGAACACTTGTGACTTCTAATGCTACATTCATGCAATGGGAAAGGTGATAAAAAATCATTGTGTCTGGACTGTCTTTGTTACTCATATGACCATAATAAGAAGAATGAGAGTTTTCATCCTGACTACAAAAATACAAGTTTGTGACTGCTTAAAGGGTCTGTTTTAAAGACGTGTGAAGCACTTGCTTGTTTTCTGAACTAATAGCTGTATTTTGAAGAGAAAGAGTTTCACATTGCCCAACTTTTGAGTCTGACATTGGTGACTCTGCTAATTGTAATAGAGCTGTGGAACTGTTTCATTCCAGATGGAACTTTAATCTGGCTTCTGATTGAGCTGAGTGTCCTTGTAGAGTCTCTTAGCATCTGCTTTGGAAATGTATATAACATTATTCAAAATTTGTACCAAATTAAACCACCCTAAGGCTATAATTCAATTTTTCTTTATTGAGAAATGTATTGTCAACAACTGTATGCCACAGAGTAAAATCTGCACTAGGTCTATTATTTTTTTGGCTATTAACTGGTCATTTAGATTACTGTGATTGAATTTCCAGGTTCTTCAAGTTTACCTTATCAACTGTAAGCTTACACTAAGGAATTAACAAATAAGGCAAATATGGTCTCTTGGTTTTTTTTGTTTACAGGGTTTTTTTCACTGAAAGTAGATGAGCTTGAGTTGATGCTTTCTAGTATTAATGGTTGGATTATATTTTTGTTTATCAAATAGTAATGTTTTAATAATTCTAGATAAATTTTGTGGATGAAGTTTGAGATACCTGTTTTGGTATTTTGATTGTAAAATCAAAAAGAATGCATGAAATATATTGAAATACACCATATCATATAAATTTATTTCTGTATCTTATTTTAGTTTCTCTTGTATCTGTAACAGTGATTAAGACTTTTCTTATTTCTCAATTTTCTAAAGTCTGCTGTATTTAATTATAGTTTTTATTATAAAATCTTCTTCTTGAGCTCAGTATAGCTGCTGTTTTGAATACCAGTTCTGTTACTAAAGATGGTCAGATTAGGGTAACAAATTTATGCAGTTTTTCAGTTAAGACATGATTTGTGAAATACTCCCTAACTGGTTATGAAGAGTCTCTAATGAAGTTATGAAGTGTTAGGCAGCTGTGTACATTGAGGGTAATGTTCAGTAGATACTCTTCTTATTTCAGTTTTGGGCATGAACAACATTTAAAACCACAGAATTATGAACTGAAATTGTGATAATCTGACTACCAGTGTTACTGTATTTTGTTTATTCATTTTTTTATACTTTTGTTTCTGTGTGGAAGAGCTGTAAGCGCTTAGCCAAGTTCAGTCCAGTAAATAGGTAGAGCAATGTGTGAAGTCCCTTTATAATCTACTTTTCCTATTACAACTGTGCTACACAACAGAAAGCAAAGTAGAACTTCCAATGTACAAATGCCGTTCTCTCCACTTCCAGCAGACAGACTTGCCCAACTTTTTGGAGAATGCGTGTCACGATGTACCACTGAGAATGGAATCTGATCCCTAGTTCACTGACATCATCCCCACTCCAGCTTCATGCAGTGTTAGATCTCCCCGTCCTCCTTCATTAAGTTCCCGTGCAAGTCTCTATGCATTCATTTGGATTTGTGTTGAAGGCAAAACAGAAGTTATTTATTTTACATTCCAGATGATTCTGGTAGTTGATTTAAAAACAATTAAATTGTTATGAGAAAAGAATTGCAACCCTACAAAATGGGTTAGCCGTTCAACCTGTGTAGAAGGAAATCTCCACTTTCCTAACGTATCTTCCTTTGGACACGTTAGCTGCCTTGCTTCATCCTTCATGCTCCATCTCTTATGCTTGGAGAAGTTTAGACAGGTTTGTGTTTCCGAGCTCTTTTGTCAGTGAACAAAAGAGGTTACACACAAGTTGCTTCACAGCAGAAGCCTATCTTCTGGAGGAAGGCAGTGACGGGGCCAAAATGGGGTATCTGACTCATGTCAGATAGCCTTAAATCAGCATTAAACTGTCCTGCATTTATTAGAGTGTACAGAAATTACAAAAATTTTGTGGTTTCTTTCCTTACGCTTCAAGCGTCCTCATTTATGTGTTACAAGAGACAATAGTTATAAAGTGAGAGTACACATGAGATAGAGACACAGTTGCCAAATCAATCTCTCTGGTATCTTCATGCTGTCAGCTAGTACTGAAGTCTCAAAATATATGACCAAATGACTCATTAATTTCTTGAGAGTGGTTGGAAAGTAAATACCATCATACAGACTGTCTTTCCCAGCACAGTGTTGGAAAGACCCCAAAACAAACACAGTATCAAGGAAATGGATATCTAGGAATGCAGTAATAATATTCTACCTTTTCTTCCACCATCTTTTTTCTAATATTTTATATTTCAGTACCTCTTGGGAATTTGCTTTTCCAAGTTTTTTTCATATCAAAAACAAGTTAAAAAGAACCAAAAGAATCCTCGTTCATTTACTTTCATGAATCCTTCCATCCATGACTTACAAAACCCCATCATTGCTTTGTGACTTGACTGTTCACTTGGTGACTTTCAAACCTCTGTTACTTTTTTATGTGCAGAAAATTGTTTTAATCTGGGAAATTTTACTTTGCAATATATCTAGTTTTGAAAGGACTTAGTATAAATTGGGTCTTGCTTTTAGTCACGAATAAAAAGGCAATATTCGAAGGTTTTTTCGAAGCACCCAGTGACAATTTCCAGTCTCCATGGAATAAGAATTTTATGATGGTTCTTTTCATTTATTCTCATCTGATGACATGAAATTGAAGAATAAAGCATGGAGAAAAATGAACCATAAGAAGCATGGTTTGTGGGAACATGACCTAGCTTCAGAAAGTCACTGTTTCCCTCTTCTTTCACTTATATGAGAATTTTTTTTGGTAGGTCACACATACTATCAAATACCTAGTATGATCCCCAGATTAGTGGTGTTGCCATTCAGCTGGTCAGCTGCAGAGATGAAGTTATTTCAACATCTATGTGGTACCTGCATGGTTGTACCAAGAGGAGTCACAGATTGATGTACAGTGTATTTAGACTGTGGTTTGACAATCGTTAAATTACTATTTGGCATAGTTAAAATTATTTGTAAAAGTGTGAAAATGCAATAGGCTGGTTTTTGTGAGTTTTTAGTCATCAGTTATTGGTAAGTTTAATTTATCCTCACTAAAAAGAAATTGAATTACATAGATACATATCTCTGATAAATGTAGATGTACTTCAATGAAATTGTTAAAATCAAAAAGAAAAGGAGTTAAATAAAGTGAAAATATTTAATTCATAGATACTTGAATTTTGGTTTGACCTATGTTTGTTAAAGGCAGATATGTTTGTCATTCTGATGAAGATGCATTTCTTCTTACCTTGCTGTTGACAGAATCTCACCTACTCTTCCCATTTATTATGATAATAGTCTACCAGATGTCATATGTCACAGCCTAGTGAAGTTGTCTCTGCCTATTACCGCTTACTTATAATGTGCATTCTAGTTTTTCTTTCCTTAATTTAGAAAATTTTACATGCTCTTTGACATTCCCTGTTTTATTAGGAAAAGAATAGAGGCAAACTATTTAAAATATTTGAAAGCAAGTTTAGAAAGAGTAGGCTATTTTATTTCCATTTTAAATAGCATTATGTTAAAAGTCTGCCTTTGTGTGGATGGATAATCTGAATCTCATACAAATGGTCATACATCTTAAAACTCTAGTAAAGTTACACTGCGCAACTTTTTTTGAAAACTGCTGATTTCAGTGGACAGATACATAGGTAAATGCAAATAAGAAAGGCTGAAAACACAAATTACAGTATGCTATGGATACATCCAGTGATAAGAGCAACAGAAATCACATCTCTTTAGCTAAAACATAAAACTGGACAATAGTCTTTCTCAAAAGAGTATAATCTGAAGGACAGGATAATCTCTTACATGTACGTACAGATAGGAGAAGAGTCAAAGCAAGTTTTTGCACAGATACAGCAAGCTGTCTTTTGGTTGAAGGAGTAGCATTGTACATCCCTGTGTGTTAAAACCATATGGAATTCACACCACACTTGTGATGATAGGAATCTCATGTTGCAGAAGAAGTAGAGCTACCTGAAAGCACAGCCAGATTGGGGAACTAGCACTTTTCAGTTGTATTGGAAAATTTTATTTCCGTATAAAGCTTTGTGCAGAAAAGGTTCATATCTTGGAAAATGTGTATTTTCTACAAGTGTGAGCTGTGTTCATTTTGCATTATGTATCAGCAAGGATGATCACACTGACTTTTCTTTCTCCTGTTTTGTTTTTATGTTTGGGTGCTTTTTTCTTATTAAAAAAAGGTAAAAGTGCCCCCTAGATTTATGGATTTTTGTGTTTACATACTAGAACGTACAGAATTCCATTTAATATGTTCTTTTTCTTTCAAAATCAATATTCAGAAGTTTCAAGGCTTTTTTTTGTCCAGAGTAACAACAAGAACATGCAGCAATCAGCAGTGTAATGTAGTTTGTTTTCTTACATTTTACTGTGGAATTGTTGATACATAAGGGTAACTGTTGCATGAAAATGCTTTTGTTCTTCTACAGTAATATTTTAGATGAAAGAATGAGTTCTTCTCTGTACATTTCTGAAGGGATCATTGTAGTCCTTAAAGCTGCATCATATAATGTAATATAGATGAATATGACAAAAGTCAACATAGGAAACTTACGCTTGAGGTAGAAGAAATCAATATGAAGTTCGACATTTTTCTTTTATATTTGCAATATCTGTGCAACCAGAATTGACCAAGGCTCAGAATATTTATAATTAGGCAGTCCTTTAAAAAAATATTTGAAATAAAAACTGGGTCACCGTGTGAAATCAGTATTGTACTCCTGAAATTTCTTTCAAAATGAGTTTTAATTTCTCATTAATAAAAACCCAGTATTTAGGTTTAATTTATATGTCTTTCAAAGACTTGACTTTTTCAAATGACTATTTTAATTACAAAATTAAAGCAAAGGAATATGTTAAATTGTAAAGATTAATTTTCTGTAAAAATCAAACATAACTGAAACTGTGTATGTTCAATGGGAATCTCTCTTTTTTTGAAATTATTATCTGACAGATGTCCATCTTTGTAAAATAAAAAGTAGAGGAGAAAAATTTGTGTGAAATAACTGGTTTCTTGGGTTGTTTTCCTCCTCTCCCATTAAACGAAATGTAGAAAGCAAATCCCAGTCCTGCTGCAGTCCTGTTACACTGAGCAAAAGGCAGACTTGATGCACAGAAAGAAACGTTTTATTCAGTCTTATGTTGAGAACATTTTTCTAAGTGAGCAAAGCTTGTGCTTAGAAAATATTTCTACCTTTATATAGCAAAGACATCTGAAGTATTTATACCAATTTTAATAATGGGGCAACAAACAGGGATATCTTTAGGCTAATGGAGCAAATATGGACTAGTTGATGAGCTGTCTGCACTTCTGAATTCAACATTTAGACATGATTAGAGGATGTATGCACTTTCTTCAATCTGGAAGCAGTAGCAAGTTTAATAAAGCTGAAATGACCATCAGTTTTCTCTCTTTACAGTCCATAATGCCAATTAGACAAATATACTTAAATTTCTTACAGAGGCCTAGATCTGAAATAAAAGAAGCAGTTGTTAGAGCATTTAGAAATAATTCTACCATAAGTTTTGGTTTAAACTTGTGGTGTAGGCTTGTGGACTCTGCTCTGTCTTCCAGAGCTTTTTATTTTCTTGTGATGTTAATATGACAACATAATTTTATATGGTCAAATTTATTTTGTAGTATGATTCTTGCTCAATTTTTTATCCAGATGTGTTTTACATAAACACCAGTAATACAGTTGGTGATGTTTTCCAGCATGCACAGCACTTCATTTTCTGATATCTGAATTAGCAGAATATACTTTTTAAAGTATAATCAATAACTTCATGTAAAATGAGCCATTTCTTAAATTGTTCAATCCTACTTCTTTATTTTTTTCAAGAATGGCTTAATCATGTTTCATACTTGATCACTTTTTTTGCACATTATCACTTTGTTAAGTGTTTATAGTTTACTACTTGTTTCTCAGTAGCAACATCACTCCAGCTCTAAATCCAAGGAAGAAACAAGTATACAGATTTATTTTTATTCTTCCAATTTGTCTGCATTTCACTCACTTGTTTTCAGTTGATTGAGCCAAATAGACCAAAGAGAAAACTATGACTTTGTATGCAAAGAGATAAGGTTAGTTTGATTATTAATTAATATCATTAAAAAGCATCAGAATTTAACTGTTATTAAAGATGCAATTCACAAAATGCTGCCACTGACACTCATTCCAAAAATATATTTAATGTAGTATCAAAACCATTTAATTTCCTTTAAAATAATGCCCAATCTCTGAGCACTTTTTACTGAGAATAGGTATAATCTCACGTGTTGTGTAATCTTACTAATTTTAGCTGAAGTCATTCCTTTGCCTTATCAAAGTCAGCTCAACTACAGGGAGGTGGAGGTGTGCTTCTCTGCAGTAGTGGTTTTCTCCTGAGCAGAACTCCAGCGTTACCAGTTCCTGACAGCTGCAAGCCAGCCTCTGGGCATCTTGCTAAATTTTCAAATGTAATTATACAGTAGACTTCCTTTAACAAATTCTGTGTTCCCCACTATAATTATAAGAGCTCTTGCCTCTAGCCTATTCCTTATCTTACAACCCACCTCCGTATCTTCCACTGCTGGCTAGTGTTATCCAGTAAAGCTGATGGATCTAGAAAAGCAGAGTTTATTCTCTCTGTTGTACTGAGGATGGTTTCATCTGTACAGAAGATCCATTTCTTCTGATCCATTATACTCTAATGACATGTCCCTTAAAGACGAAGATTGTTCTCTGATTCACAGAAGAGCTGTTGATTAGCATACCACTTTCATTTTTCAAACAATTTTTGATTGTTATTACAGGACAAGAGTTAAGGAATTATTAAGAGCTATCCATTAAATGGCTGAAGAAGCCAGCACAAAGAAAGGAGGTCTTCTAAAAACACTTTGTTTTCATGCTGTGCAGTTCAGGATATAGTTCCCTTCTACTATTTGTGTGTTAGGTTTTCATGTATGAAGCTGTTCATACTCCTTTTAAGAACACACATGCAATGCAATATTAAAAATAATCAGTGATGCATCTTTTCTTACATGAAACTCTACGTAATTTTAGCCAAAGAATGATGACACAGGAAAAATTACCCACAGATGTTCTCAATCTAATATTAGCTCGTGACGAGAACATTTAAAAACAATTGTGCAGAGTAATAATCTCCTGTCCACCTGTCTCTTAGCAGGGGGAGTGGTGGGTTGGAATATGGGAGTCTGAAGGTAGGAGGTGAATAAGAGAGAACTTAGGCTGTTGAAGATATGCAGAGACACTACCCCTTTTCCTTCGGGTTCTACTGTGGTAGGTGGACTGGCATTGAAGCACTGTATTGCCTGGAAGGAGACAGGTTATCGTTCTTTTCAGTTGGTACTGCAGCAGGATCAAGTACTTTGATCAAACCTTTCCTGAGAAGCTTCAGTTAGTGGCATACCCCAGCTCTCCTTGAAGTCATGCTTCACTGATTTTCCGTAGTTTACCTACATCTTTCTAAGAGTTATGATGTCCAAACCTGTATAAAATACAGTAAGAGATGGAAAAAAGTAATTATCAGTTGTTCACGTGCAGGTGCTGCCACGTGTGCACACACCCAACCACATGCACTGCGTGTGCTTGCCAGTGTATTACAATGAGATGTGTTTTTCAAAGATCCAACAAAATTTACACTTTTGATTTGTATTCTCTATTGATTGATTCCTTGTGTAAAGGTTTACTGCTGGTCCATTTTGTGTTCATGTCTATCATGCGCCTTTTCTAAATGTAGCACTTTTGATTTGTCTTTATTGATTTCTGACCATATCTTCCATTTTTTAAAAGTATTTGGAAATCTGTCCTTTAAGGTGCTGCCAGTTTCTATCAGCATTCTACTATCTGCTGATTTTAAAAATACTTACTTGGAGTCACTAGGATTGTTACAAAAATACCAGATAGAAACAGATTAAACAAATGTCTCTGAGTTGCATTTGTTATAGATATATATATGTGTGTATATATATATATATGTATGGTTTGAGAGAGCTGTTAAAAATATCTTTTTTAGAACAATTGCTCTCTCATTTCAGTAATTTTTGTGTCCAGTTTATAATGATTATATCTGGACAGTATGTCAGTATTTTGTTATATATGGCATCAACTGCAGAACATGTTTAAAATCTCTCTAATCTCAAGCTTGTATCACATCTATTGTTACCTCCCATCCATTAAGCCAGTTAGCACCTTCTCAGTGAAATAATTCAGATGAGTTGGAAGGGATCAATAATTTCTTCTCTATCTTCTTTTATCTTCTTGAAATTTGTTTGTGCTATACTGGGTTCTAGAATCTATTCAGTTTTCACTGGTAGACTGTAACTTGAAGGTGAGACTTAGGCCACCTGGGGGGAGACTGGAGAGGACTTGTTCTAAGTGTAGTTGATTGTTTTTTTTCTTTTCTACTTCTTTTGATTTTCTTTATTCTGATCTTTCAGAAATAATGAGACAACAGATCCTACTCTGTTATGTCTTTCTCCATAATTTTCAGCATGACTTTTCAAGTTTGGTTTTTTTTTCATTCCTTTTGTTGCTTTATTTCCTCTCCTTGATTGTAGCAAAGGCATGTGTGTCTTGTATCACTGTAGGTCTCATTGATCACTGATACAGGACATGGATAAAAACTTTTTTTCTAGTAAGACAAGCTGACAGGATGTGTAGAAGAAATTTTCTTTGCTTTTGCGTGTTTTGTAACTTCAGAAAGGCACAGTTAGGCTCATAGCAGTAAGATTTCAAAGGTTACCATCAGAATATTAAGTGTTCATTTGTCACAGCTTATATACTAGGTGGAATGGCAATAAACAGGTCGGTTCAAAAGGGAAATGAGATCCAAAATTTTGCTTCTCAGAAATGTGAAATTAGAGGTGATTACATAGTGAAAACATCATCATTCTAGCTTTTTGAACTGCAGGCCATTAAAATGGCTCTGTAGAAGATTGAGGTAGGACAAGGGGGACTTTGTCCTGGATTGTTACATCAAAACATATTAAGGAAATCCTTTTATCCTGAATGACTGTGACTTTGGTATTGGGTAGGATGGCCTATGAGTGGCCTTTTCTTGGTGTTTAATATATTTGTGCATAATCACTTAACTCTTCTTGTATATTGCAAGAAGGAGAATTTCACCCTAAAATAAAACTGCAAAATTAGGAGCAGTGAAAGCAGGGTGAATTTTTTTTCGGGTCTGTCATATAAGCTAAGCCCTCTTGCCCACCAACAGAGAATGAGAACAGAAGCCAGTATATTTATACCAATTGATACGGTCTCTTTAAAATTCACTGTTTTATCTTTTACCTTTCAGTTTGCTTTATAGGTCACTTAATTTTTGTTACTTTCCTTTGTTATGAGCTAAGAACAGAATATTGCTGAATATGCTAAAATAGATGTATATTTTTTAAGGCTGGCATTTAAGCAGACAAAGAATCATGCTTAATGCTGCTGTGATAATAAATAGTACTATAATTGATTGTTGATAGAAACCCTTAAAATACATTTTTATGGTTGAAATGTACTTTGGATAAACAGTGTTCAGTTTGCCTATTAAAATAATTCACTATATACCATGATTTCTTTGAGTATTAAGGAGGTAGGACTTTTCCAACAACGGTAATTGGTTGACACTGCTTGACCTTAATGCAAAGCTACAGTATTTAATGAACAAACGGAGGGAATAAAGTTTTGATAAATAAGGCAATTTTCATGAAACCTTTAGAAATATGCTTGAAGTCTTTTAGTGTTAGATTGACGGTTTCTCCTTTTGTGAAAAGAATAAGTGAATAATTTAAGGCTATATTTCATGTTTTCAGATCTTCATTCTGTCATATAAATAATAGACTGTGAAATGCAGCAGCTCCTGCATTCACAGATTTAATAGACCTGTACAAGTGAGTATCTTGCTTGGCTTCTGGCATCTTAAAATGCTCTTTTGTGTGTGTGTATACCTGAGAAGCAATGCAGAATTGGGATTCTCTTCAGTAACCAAATTCCATACTTTAAACATGGCACATATTCTGTTTTTAAAGGAATTGTTCTTCTTAAAATGTTTTGATTACAACTTGATGTGGATGTTAGTATTTTTGGGTTTTAATTCTGTATTATTATGGACAGTATTATGATGGACAGATGTCAAAAAACCAGCATATGGCTATTTGAAATTAAAGTCTAATTTAAAATTTACTTACTTAAAGAGAGACTGTGTAAAAAGGATTCAGGTTTGATTCCCTCAGCATAGATCTTTGAAATATCATTGAATCTTGATGAGAAGTTAATCAAATGGATTTACTAAAATAGTGAAATATTAAAGTGATTTCTATTGTTTACTACATGTATTCTTTGTTTTTTTTTTTAATGGAAACAGTATTGGGGGAGGAAGAACAGACAATAGCAAAATTAGGCTTGTTTCTTTTCTTTGTTCCCATCCCCTTTTCCTCCTCCTGCCCATTAGTTTAACGTCTGTTGAAAGGAGAGTGAAGTAAGACTTACTGAGAACAAGTGGCAAAGAATGTTTTCTTGTTCTCAGTCTTCCAAGCAGAACATAATTGTGTGATTAGTGGACCACGGGAAGCATGAATACTTCTTTGGAAGATATGTGCTATCGTATCTCTTTTGTTACCTTGAAGAAGTAGCTTCCCTAAACACTTCAATTTATAGGTTTAAGGCAAATTACCTGCATTTTCTTCCTGATACCTACTTTAAATATTGGAGTAATTCTAGTTGTTACGAACCTTCTTACTAGCATATGATACTGAACTTCTGCTTTTCGCCAGCCTTTGTGGGAATGGAGGCATTTGTGCAAGTAAGGAAATACCTTTATTCATATATTGAAGACTATTTTCTGTAAATGATGTTCAAGAAGTCTGACAGATGGTCTCCATTTGCCATGGTATTGATTTATGCAGTCTTCATGTAGGTTCCAGAAATGTCTAGTAGGGATCCTTCAAAGTGAGCTGTCTACATGAGGATGCCATCACTTTTGCTGAAATACAGGCAGATTCTTTCTGTTTGTGCTTACTAATAGTTTAGTTCATGTACTGAAGTTACTTTTTCTTACTTTTCAAGAAAGATAATCTTTATATCTTTTGTCATGGTAATAAAAAGCTTAATGTAATATTCTATTCTGTTTCATAGGTTACTCTGGTAACTTACTAATATCCTCATTTGTTTTCATTTTCTGATATAATTTTCTTCATATTCACAGTAAGTCCATCTTTTGATTTCAGCTAGGCCAAATGCTCAAATGGAGATCATGCTTTTTCCATTCTCCCTACTCTATCCAACTCATGTGTAACTCAGAAAACATCAGTGCAGGCGTAGAGACCATTTTGCAGTCTAACTTGTTGAAAACAACTGTCAAAACTGTATGAATCGTACAAAAATCTTTGTGCTGAACTGGTGTGAAATACATTGTCATCACCTCTGTTTTCAGAACTTACATAGACTAATATTTTCTATTTATTTTGCTGCATGAACATTACTTAAGACATTGGCTGGTGATGTTTCTGTTTCAGTAAGAATCTACAGGATTAGTATGGTAAATATATTGATTTTATTAAACAAACCAGTCACCAATTGGGTCCACCTGTGACTGAGTTGGCTTGTGATGCTTGAGCGATGCATTTGTTATTATTCATTGTTGCTTCAGTACAAACAAGACTGTGGTCTCACTGTAGAGTCCTCTGCAAATATACAGAGTTTGGGAGGAAATGCAGGAAGGAGGGTGTAAAAAGCAAAGGAAGGAAATAGGAATGCAGAACAGCAAGGGTGCTTTGCTAGTGGCTAAATGGATACGTTTGCTAATGCTAATGGTTTCTTTTAAATTCTGAAATGGTTACTGTTCTTTATTTAGTCAGTGTGGGTTTTTTTGCTTAATTTGTTAACACCTATAGAAATTAGAAAGAACAGTAGTTATGACAAATGGACTATGTAATTTGAAAATTGTATTTTGTCACATGTTTTAGTCTCAAAACCTAGTTGAAATCAATTGTCCAAACATTCACTTAACATATTAATAAGTAATACAGGAATACTCTAAGCCCTCTTGAATTAGATATATTACATCTTGTTACAAAATTTAATGCCAGGCTTAATAACTCAAAGTATGCACTAGAATAAAAATACATTTATGTGCTAGTATGTTGCAATTAGGATGCTAATCCAAATTACAATGAAAACCCTAAACCCACTATTCAGTTGGAACTGTGTTATATACTCAAGAGTAGACAATTACCTCTAATTTAATTTCTTAAAGAAGAAATCCCAATTTTTTTTTTTACAAGTGGGTGTGTTTTTTGTGGTATATTTCTAAATATTACAACACTGTAATGCTACAGTGTCAGATTACACTGTAATCTGGCAACAGTGATCGGATTTCAGGAGCTATTTGGGTATTTACCTGCAAATGTTAGGACTTTTAAAAAAAGTGGTTGTGTTCTTACATTTTCTGGTGAAAACACTATAGAAACAGTGAAGTACCACCTTTTCAAAAAGGGAAGATGGTGTTTCCAATTCAACACTATTAGCTTTGCATATTTGTAATAGGAAAATTTTTTTTTAAATATCATTTTATCCCATTGTGAACAGACTTTAATTATCTCACAGTAGTTGAAAAACTGCATAAACATGTTTTGAAAACGTTTTGCTTGAAAATTTTTTTTTGTGATTTACAAGGGGATTTTTGAACAATTAATAGAGAATTCATAAAAGATAGATGGTTGATCAGTTGCTGATATTTAATTTGTTAAATTTCTCTTAGAACAATAACCTTCAACATTTTTAGCGTGTTTATAACCAGCGGTAGTGTGCTATTGAACCTATACAATTTTTTGTGGTCTTATTAATAATGAATGAACAACTTCCTAGAAAATATATTTAAAATACTGAAATTTGTAAGATATGTGTTTTTAAGATGTTCATTCACAAGAGGGGAAGCTGAAAATAATGCTGAGAAATAGCCAAGAATCTCATGTTGATAAAACTTTCAGGTTGAATACTGAATAAGTCTTCATAACGCTCAAGTTGTTAGAGTTGTCTCTCTGCCATTATTGTCATCTTAGAAATTAATAAATTGAACCACATGGACTTACTTACCATGTTGTTTCTATCTCTCCTGATACATGTTTATGTGAAATACAATACTTACTTGACTTGAAAAAGCTTAAGCTAGTTTGTCACTTTTGGTTTTGTTATTTTGAAATGTCTAGAAGAAATCAAGTGCCTTAGGTCTTGAATCCTTAGCTCAAATACTGTTAGATCAAACAAAAAACTAAAAGTATTTTTAGTAGTTTTTCATCAAGTATATTTATTCTCCATCTGAAGGTCAATTCCGGAAGTCTGGTACCAGGACTGCCACTCCAGCTTCCTCATTGCTCCTGGTGGCTGGGCCGTATCCCAACGCTATTTGCCTGTTGAATGTGTGGAGAATATCCATGTAAAGACAACTGTCTCCTTTGTGTTTGAGCACCTGCCACTATGTGAGTTAATTTTTTTGTACTTCTTGAAAAAAGCAAACTGTTTGCCTCATTTTCGTTAATGTCGTAGTTACACATTTAACATCTATAAAAATGTTTGTGATGTGTCTCCTGCAGTTGTCCAAAAACTATTTTCATACCATTTCTGTATCAAAAGAAATCTTACTTTACAAACATACGTTCTTTTCTCCCCAGTTTGCTGCATTAAATTTTAAAAGACAAGTGAAAATAGTGACTGTAGTATTTGGTTTTAAAACTGATGGATAACTGTACTGCAGTCTGCTTCCCACAGAACTGGTAAAACATAGTGTCAGTGGGAGCTTTTCCTTGCTTTTTCCCATAATATGCCCTAAGTCCCGACCTGAAGGGGCAATTCACTCTCTAATTTAAACCTCTCCTTAACATTAACAACATGGCAGTGTTTAGTAATGATACAGTGTTTACTGTTAAAGACTTGCCAATTTGGCCGTAAATAGCTAGACTATATTACCTCAATTTGCCATATTCCCTCTGTTTAGTTTGGAATTACCTTGCAAATGTTAAGGTGATAGTATTGAATTGTATAAAGGAATTATAAATTGGAAGTCCTAGCAATGTGGATTTAAAGTTCTAGTATTGGTCTACAGAAACACACTAGTTCAAGTAGTTAAAGGTCAGTAAACTCATTTTAACTTTTACTTTTTTTTTCTTTTTTTGCTTTTACTGACTTCCATCGGTGACTTTAATTAGTTATTTTTCCTTCCTATTCTCTGGATAGTTTAAAACTGCTTTCTGGAGTGATTTTTTAAGACGTATACGAGCTTGTGTATGTAGTTTCTGTACCTTTTAAGTGTAGTTCATTTTTTCCAGTGTTGCAATAAAGTACAGAACACTATCCAGTACATTAAAGAAATAGAGCCTATGCATCAGAACAATTTTCATGCCTCACTCAATTCTTAATGTAAATTAGTAGGAACATTGGTTATCCATTTGAGAAATTGAGTTGGTATAAAAATAAAAATGCACTTATGGTATGTGGTGCTTTGTGTATCATCTTGGGAGTGTTTTGCTGTTTATCTGTCACTTGCATTAGAAAAAGCAGTCACTGGCTGCAGGTGACATTAAAAATTAAAGGTTAACCTCAATTTCTTTACTGACCAGACGTGGGGCAGAAAGTTCTTCTGGATGTGTGCCTGGATTTTGGAACTGTCAAATAGAGTTGAGAAGTAAAGACTGGTGCTTTTGGTGGGTTAGTCTTTTTGTTTGTGCATGTGTGATTATATGATTTCACCATTTCCAAGTGTTTAGACTTCTTCTTATAGGTTATATCAAGATTGTTTTTCATTGGATCCAACTTCGTGAAATTAAAAAATTACATGATAACACTACAATAAGTCATTATAATGAACTTGTTTTACTGATCTACCTAATTTTAGGAATGTCTTTTTATTTTGTTGCTTAGAAAAACTAATTAAAATAGCTTTCTTTCCTATTACTAGAGAATACATGTCTTTCAAAAACCAGTTAAAATTGTTCTTGAAAATTGCCTTAGCAGCTTTTGAATATTCTGGTTAACTCAATGTACATTTAACATAAGACAAGCTTTATATACTCATGAACAAACCTGGGAGATCTTTCTTTAAGTTTTTGACAAACTCGGCTTCTCCCTATAGTGCCTTCAAGGCGAGCCAAGTTCAGTAGCGTGAGCCTCCCACGTCTATCACTCCAAATTTTGGAGGCAGCATTCAGACTGGTGAAGAAGGCTTTAGGCAGCAGGGGCTTCCCTGTAACCTGCTAGATATCTTTCCTTTGTTAAAGAGGTACTGTGCTTGTTCAGTGGTAGACCAGACTACAGACAGGTCTTGATATTTGAGACACAAACTGGAATCTGTGGCTGCTGCTCTTACCTTCCGTTTCATCTCTTGATTTTCTTAGCCATGCAGTAAGGTAGTAAGCCTAGTGAGTAGATCTGGTGCTTCTTGTTGGCTAATGAGGGAAAATGAGAAGACAAGAAAGAAAAATGAAATTGTCTGCTCTGTCTTCATGATTAAAATAGACTGCCAAACGGCATCTCTTTTTTCTTGCCTCATCCTCCATTTAGCAAACAGTGAGTCTCTTCTGTTCATGGCCATTTTCCCTCTTACAGCTCTTTGTAGGAAAACAAGAAAATAGAAATTTCATTAAAGAAAGCAAGGCATATTGCTGATTTAGAAAAGAATGCTGCAATTGACGTATTTGAGGAACCCTAGTATTTCAGATGCGTATGATCTCACTAAAATTATATATCTACGTGTTTGCTTCATAGTAAGCTTGGCACAGTTGTTTCAGGACTGGTATAATGGAGGTTGTTCTGACTACAAATTAAATCATGTTAAGAATTCTTTGATGGGAAAGTGATAATGCTTATTTAGTGTGCCTTACTTCTTATTCCTAATTTGTTAAACCTGTATTTAAGACAGATAATTTCTCTGAAGACAAAATATTTTTGAATGCCGATTACTTATTTTCCTGTAGTTCCCTCCGCTTGGAAATTTTCCAGTGTTCTCTGAGATTGGTTTCACTTAATACTCCCTGGTTTCTTGTGTTCCGGATAATTTTATGTTGACATAATACTGAAACTGGTCAAACAAGTTTCACTATTGAAGTGATGTATAAAGAAACTGAAATACTATGTAGCTTTAAACATAGTTCCTTTGACTTAGGGAGTAGTTAAATCCCATATCATAGTTGATAATTGTTGGGTTGCAGGCTGGTTCTAAAGTCTTTGTTTCATAGACTCGGTTATGAAACATCAAGAAAACAGAATGAAATATCTCAGGTAATTAAATACTTCAGGAAGTGTTTATAATTTGAAATGCAGTGCTTTCTAAGAAGAAATCTTTAAATAATTTTATATATTGTCTTACAGGCTCTAGAATAGGTAGCATGTTATAATTGGTCAGTTAATTTAAATTTAAGTAAACTTTTGTATCAGTCTAAAAAGCACTGGTGATTTGCAACTATATTACAGATGGCATCTTTTCTTAAATACTACAATAATCTCTGTTTTGTGGAACAAGTGAATTACGCATTTGTTACACTGTTACGCAGCTCATAGAGGTCATCATACATCTGTATGAGCACAACATTTAAGTGTTTGAAAGACCCAACACCAGCATTCATTGCAGTGTTTCTGTTGTTGCTGTTCCTACAGGGTTGGAGGCTTTTGTTTAACTTATGGCTGTATTGCAGAGATGGGCTTGAAAAAGAGATATACATATGATAAGGACATAGATGTAGGAAAACTTGCAGGACATGCAGTTTCAGAGGGTGGAAAAACAGGTCCAGGATCAAGAGTTATTTTGCAAAGCACTAAAATCATGTTGTATCAGTTCCCCTCGAGGGTGCATAATAGCGAGTCGGGACTAGTAATTCCCATAGCTTTATTTTCAGTAGGTGTCAGATTCTCCTGGTGAGGACTAGTGGTATTGTGTGTTACTAGCCCATTCTCTTCAGACATCCTTTTTGTGCTTCCTCTTTGTACCATGTTAGATTTACCTACTTTATATAGCTGACAAATTTGGTACTGCTTCACATCCTTGTTAGTTCAAGTTGCCTCTGGCAGTGGTCTCTGTGCACTGCATCTCCCTTGCCCTTTTCCCTGCTCCTGGCATGTTGCCCCAGTTCCCTCCTGAGCCTCCTTTTGGGCAGGATGACTCTGAAGCCTGAGCTGGCCATGGACAGAGCCCAGCTGATTCTGGAAGAGGTTTTTCGTTGTACTTGGTGCCTGCTTTACAGTTCATTTTCATTTTAACCACAAAGCCACCCTTGCCATTACAGAGGAAGAGCTAACTTCTGCCTTGCAATACTTCAAAGTGGGCTATATAATGAAGATGGAGACTTTTTACCGGGGCCTCTTTAGGCCTCTAAAAGTAAAGGTATATTTAGATGAAATCTAAGCAAGAAGTTCTTTAAAATCAGGATGTTGAGACACAGAAATGGGTTGCCCAGAGAAATTGCAGATGCCCCATCCTTGGAAGTGTTCAGGGCCAGGTTGGATAGGACTTCAAGCAACCTGATCTAATAGATGTCCACCTCTCTGCCCATGACGAGAGGCTGAACTAGGTGTTCTTTAGATGTCCTTTCCAATCCAAACCAGTCTGCGATTCTACTTGAGGACAGCAGCTTCTTTGCTTTGTTTTACCTGATTAGTATTATGTATATCTCTTACAAAGTTTCATTATATAATGTTTCCTCTGCATTTTGTTGACTTTCAAACTTTTTCAGAGACATTGCAGTGGTTAAAAGTTGTGTTGATTGAACCTGGTCAAAAGACTTTAATTCATGGTTTGGTTTGGATTTGCTTTCAGTAAGAGATAAACTGCTACCTCAGATGATCATAAATGCTAGTAAGAATTTGTTAAAAAGGATTTGTTAAAATTGTTCTTTAAGGATTGAAAGTGGCAGCCTTAAGCATATCTGCATGAAGAAAACGATGGAGGGGAGAAACAGTTGGGTTGCCAGCAGTGTATATAGTTAAAAACAAGATTGTA
Source organism: Rhagologus leucostigma (assembly GCA_013397725.1). Taxonomy (NCBI): domain Eukaryota; kingdom Metazoa; phylum Chordata; class Aves; order Passeriformes; genus Rhagologus; species Rhagologus leucostigma. Next base: position 655,450 of record VZTD01002787.1, on the reverse strand, counting down.
ATGATGTTTTGGTGTATTTGAAGTGATCCTCCTACCATAGATGTGACAGTCACAGACAGTTGTCTCTGATGTGTTTAGAGCTGTGATAATGTTCCAGTAAAGTTTTAAGGACAAAAAAAAAATTCTAAAATATTGGCTGTATTTTCCCTTAAAGGGAAGGGATGCTATTTCATGGCTATCCTTGGCTCTCTTGTCTTTCCCTCTCCTCCTCCTGAAGAAATTCTGTGGGACTTACAGAACGTTTTGCTTCCAGGACAAATTTTAAAGGAAGTTCACAGAATTTTAGTAGGTTTTGCTCTTAAGTTATATGGATTTAAATGTCTAAACATGTGCTGAATGATACTGACAGGTACCAGTGTAGATGCCAGCCATGTGCAGTTGGAGTCCAGTACTAGGGACTGATCTGCAATGCAAGCAGCAGCATTTCTCAGTTGTTGTGACTGGCCAGCATTTGTAATTTGATGGAAAGCAGATGAATAAAGCCAAATTAAAGTGACAGTGATGACCAACTGCCTAGTAATTTAAGACCCTCCACACATTGCTTAGTGCTATTTTTTCAATAAACACATATAGTAAATATAGAGCTTTATGCATTTCCTTAAGGTGGTAGAACCCGTGGTGGCCAGAAGTTATTGTATATTTCCAGCACTCTGTTGTATTTGAAGAAATTAATGTGAAACTTATATAAAACTCATAATTTTCTGAGCAGCTTCCTGTGGTTTTGTTCAAGCTTTCATTGCATGATGTACATTACATAACTTCATATTAAACACTTTCTTTGGAACATAATTTCTAGAGATTTGCAATTTTTAAAAAAATAAAATCTTGCCACCACTTTTTGCAGTAGTTTTCTACGTATTATGTATCTGATCCTGTAAGATCTTTTCTCATAAGCGTTAATGTAGTAAGAGATGATTCTGGTATGAATGGTTCAAGTAGATTTACAAGAAGTGGTTGAATGTTGTTTTATCATTTTTGTTAAGGAGCATGCATGCCTTGGGGTTAAAAAAAAGGTTACCTGTATCTTGAAACTTGCAGTATTTATCATCTTTTGCAAGGGAATTGTAGATCAGGTGCAAGAATTTCTCTATATTATAAATGTTCTAAACTTGCTTTGGCATATTGATCTAGATTATTTTAGAATCCAGAAGTGTACTTTATAGTGGGATCCAAGCTGGATCTGAGATAAAAATCATTATTCTCTGTCATTTGTTAGAGAGGAGTAAGGGACAGAAAAGGAAGAAAATGCTCTTCTTTTTAAGTTAATGTATTCTTCCTATAAAATGTACCAACAAAAAGAAGATCAAGACACTCTTGCTTGGAGACACTCATACCATCTGACAGGAAAGTGATTTTAATTAAGTTAAAATCCAGAAGCAACAGTATTTCTTCCTGAGTAAATGGTTGGGAGACCTTAACTACACGTTGCTCTTGAAAGCACAGATTGCACTTAGTTTCTTTTTGGTCTTTTAAACTCAGACTTTGGAAAGTATTTAACTTACGGGAAGTAGCAGAATTCCTGAATTGACAGGCTGCTAATGAGTTTTCTCCGTATGAATATAGCTACTTGACAAGAATAGGAATTTAGTGGAATGTTTTGGGGTTGGGTATTTTTGTTTTGGTTTGGTTTTTATAACAGAAAAGTCATCCAATACCTTCAGCTGGATTTTGGCGTCAAAATTTTAAAAAGCATTTGCTCTGTAAAAATTTAGTTTTGACAAAAGCAAAGGAAATGGCTAAGTGTTTAAGTTGTTAATCAGTATCTAGTTATGTCTAATCATGATTTAGTGCTCCAGCTGAGAATATTTTATAGTGTGAAACTTTGCTCTAGGTGACTAGTGACCAGCTAGAGGAATAGTGAGTGACTAATTGTATATATAGATTCATTTCACTTATTAAATGCACTTTTATGTATGGAATGTAAATGTTGAATGGAATTGTGATTACTTCTGTACATGAAAACTATAGTTATAAAACCTGCATGGTTTAGCATTTTAGAGGGAAACAATCATGGTTTTGTTTGACTTTAATGTTTAGTTTTTAGCAAAGACACAATTAAATATTAAAATACTCACATACAAAATATTTTTCTGTACTGTATTAAACATCATGAAAAGGATGGATTATTTCATGTAAAAAAGAAAGTTAGTCATTCATGACATTTTTACTTTACACAGGGATCTTATGGCTTGTGCTCCTAGATTCTTTGAAAAGAAAATTTAGCTAATACATTTTTCTTAATTTTTCTGACACTACTTTTCAGATGTAATTCCTTTCTTTAATATATCATTAGTGGGCAATGCAGAAACTTGAGATACAGAAGATTTCGTATGCAAGCTTTGCTGCATATAAGACTTTGCCAGTATTAAAATAGCTTCCGGCGTCTTGTTTCTTGTGACTATTTTAAGTTTTGTAATTAATATTGAGGTTTCAGTATTTTCTCTGTGGCAAGTACTACGGAGTGGTATCAGATTGATTTCCCTGTTTCCTGTACAAACAAGCTCTGAGTTTGGGAAGGTCTTCTCAACATCCCTTAAGGTTTTGCTGTTAAAAGTCCCACAGAATAACTTTCCCTTTTCACAGTGTTTGTAGGGTGCTAAGAGGAAGGGTTTCTTGTTTGATAGCCACAATTTGGTCTGGTATAGCAGTGATACTGACATCCCTTTTGCCAGACATTCAGCAGAAGTTTAGGAAATCTAGTACTTTACACAGAAAAATAAATTGGTTCAAGTAACCGGGAAAAGGGAAGTGATATTTAATGGAAGATACTGATGGTTTGGGCCGTTGTTCTGAGTCCATGCTTCCTCCACTTGTCAAACTAGAACAGAATCTTGAAGTCGTTTTAGATTCATTTTTATAACAAGGCATAAGCTAAGACAGACCCGAAAATTCACTGTTCTTTAAAATTTATCTCTTTGAATATATACACAGTCCGTGCATTTCAAATTGAGTCTTCTAATGATTACATGTTGAGTAACTTGAAAAACAACATATATAACCAGCAATTTCATTATACACAGAACTGATCCGACTCGTCTTACATGCCCGATTTTACTTCCTTAAGATGTGTGACATTTTTTCATTCTCGTAGTGCTTCTCAGGTATCAAGGAATCACCTCCTTAAAAATAACATATGTATTTGAGACTGTGGTAGTTTGAGAGCTGTTTCATTACATATGTTTGCATTTGCAGTCTGAAAATGTCACACTAAGCTCTTACCAAAACACACCAAAAAAATTTCCTCAATTAAAAATATGTCAGAATATTTGGACCAGTATGATTTGCCAGTTTTTCATTCTGGAAGCATAGATTTTTTGAGTCAGAGTTCCATGTTATAGAATTAAAGGAAATATTTAGCTAACCATCGCAGAAAAATCATGATAGTGTGTGTGTGTAGAAATACACAGTTTTTGTGTTTGTGTGTGTGTGTATGTCTCACGAGAGGTATGAGAGATTAATGTTCTTCTTAACTGAAAAGTTCTTTTTCCACTCTAAGGATATTTAAAAATCATTCTATCCATTTGGTGGAGCAATAGCTTAGTTAATGAAATTTGATATTTTGATAGTTTTTCATTCTTGTGTAACATCTGTAAATATGTTCCCAAACTTTACATGCAGTTCTGTAATTAACATAGTGCTTCCATGGTGTTTTGTCAATGAATAGAAAAAGTACTCTTTATACAGATTGGGAAAAAAAATTAGTTTTCGTCAGCAATAGAGTTGTTAGATTTTGTTGGGGTTAAAATACAAGCTGTCAATTCAAAATCTGGTTTTGTTGTTACCTGCTTAAAAAACGCTGTAGGTTTTACACGCTCCAAATGAGCAGTGAGGTGTAGTCCAGCCTCCTGTCTGTACAGGGGTTAGATCAATTAAGAAACAAAACATTTTTTTTCCTTTTACAGGAGACCTGTACCTCTCTGATCACAGCACTTAGTTTCTTTATTTTCATTAGTTTTTCTCTCCATGTAATGTACATAGAAAGTTAATGATGAAAGAGTAGTAAAGTATTCATTGAAACTGAAAATTACAGTATTTGCAAATATAAAATCATAATTTACATAAATTTTATAGTCAAGAACATTATGAATGTAAATATGCCTTCATTTATTCTCAGTCTTATAATGCCATTCGTTGTCCAGTGGGAGATGAAGAGTGATGTTGAGACTGCCGTTTAACCTATTATAGCAGCCTAAAGAAATTAAATAGCCTTGATGTAAATATGAGGTGGGAAAAGAGTATTCATCTCCATTAAGTGACATAGAAAAACATGGTAAGAATAACAGGCGGGTGGGTATGCATTAAGCGCTGAAGTCCCTAAATTTGGACGCTAATTATAACCACAAGGACAATTGCCTCCCACGTACTTAAGCTGTAATTTCAGTATGTGTTTTCAGACCAAAAATATGCTTCACAGTTCTTTAGGCACCAAATATGGATTTTCTCTTGCATTCTTTTTTCATCTGATACATGATTCGTTTTCCCCTGCTATTAAATGAGGGCCTAATACTAAAAAGCTGAATTCATTATGTTCTCCTTGGTACAATTAGATCTTTAGACCTTGTATTTTACTAGATCTCGTGACTATGCTGAGGAAGTCCTACCCATTTTATAGTGCCACAAGCAAATGTTGCACCATTATATTCAGATTATTTGAAACAGTTGTTTCAGCTTCATATTGATGTTACGCACACCTGTGGATGTCCAGTAGCTACTTAACCTGTTGCACCACGTAAGTCACTTTGTTTCTTGATGGTGTATTCTTGTAAAGATAGGTAATATACTTGCACCCTTTCCTAAAATTATTTTTATGTTACATTAGATAAAGTAATTTTTATATTGAATAATTGCATTAAAGTATGACCCATGGAATCATAAACAAGAACAGAGATGTTGTATAAAACTGTCTTTTAAAGTGAATTGAGTATGGCAGTTTCTTTCATATTAAACTGTTTTCATTGCAGGAGAGATAATTTTGGTTGTTTAGCCTTTCCATCTTTGATATAAATCAAGGTAAAGTATTATTCATTAAAAAAAAAATCGAAGTCATTACTTCACCTTTATCTTGATATTTAAGATACAAAAAGAGATGTATTATGTTGCTGCCTAATCTGATGTAATAATTAAGAAATCGTGTTTCTAGACCGAATTTGTCTGATGTTTTTCAGGAATTCTGTCTTACTATCCTTTTCTACACTTGATTAGATTGTTACTGGCTGTTACACCTTCTCCACATGTACTAAGCTGTAGATCTCAATCAAGTCACCTCTAATCTTATTATAAATAAACTAAATATACTGATCTTTTATCCGTCTCTCTCACACACACAATAAAAAGAAGGATTTCCTGACTGTAATTCTTGTAACTCCTTTTTTGGCCCATTTAATTTCAACTTCCTTTAAATTAAAGATACCAGGCCTGGTTATAGCATTCCAGTGATGCCATATGTGCAGATAATTTCAGGTCCTTAGTACTACCATATATTTCCCTATAATGCACCCAGGGACTGTTTTTAGCTTCTAAGCTACAGCAACATAGTAAGAGCAAAAAAAGCATTTGGTTATTTACAATGACTTGTAAGTTATGTAAGGATTCACTGCTTTCTAGGATGTAATCCTCCATTTTATGTGGCCTGTCTTGTAGGTTCTTAATGTTCTTAAGGTAAATAAATTAAAATAATGTAATTTCTACTCTGAGATTGACTTAATTTATGCAGCTTATTGGAAGGATTTTTACTTATTTTTGTCATCGCAGAGCTTCAGCTTTTTACATAACAGTGAAGAATCAGTCATCAGGTTTTATGTGTATTTTGTATGATTGATATTTTTAAAAAGACAATAAAAAGGGGACTTCACAAAGCATTAGAGCATTAATACAGCACGAAAAAGGCTTATGATGTGTTTGGCTTCTGCTGATACCTAATGATACGGCAAAAAAGCACTCTTCTACAGGGCTGCTTTAAGATACGAGGGAACCAGAGGAATTGTTAAGAATAATAGTTAGCATATCTTGAATTAATTTTTTTAAATTTGTTTTTAGGAGCAGAAGCACAAAAATCCTGTCTTAATCTTTCTTTTAGGTATGCTGCTTATTTAGCTTTTAGTAACTTGTAATTTAAGATCACAGTTATTAGGTGTATTTCTGCATTTTATATATCACTCCCAGATGCTACAGTATTAGTTTTTATCACTGCATATTTTATGAAATGTCAGCCTTCTGTTGGCTGTTCATGCAGCATTGTTAGTGATCAAAGCCACAACATAAAGGAGAGGAATCTAAACAGTTGGCTTATCTTTGTCCTTCATTGTGACACAATACCATAAAATTACTTTGCTATATAAAAAGGCAGGCAAAGCTTCGTGTAGCACTCTCTGAAAAGGTGAACTTTTTGTTAAGCTCAACAAAATAGATAAACTCTTCTAGGTGATATTTTGTGCAAGGAAAGTAAAGTTAGCAATAATATCTTTGGGGTTTGGAAAAAGTTTTCATCTTTTCCTGCCTTTTTAAAGCACAATTATATATATGTGTGTGTGTGTGTGTGTGTATTGTAATGCTATTATAAATCTATCCTTTAAAACCTTTTGAAATGGAAGAAATGTGTCCTTTGGAGTTATCTGTATGAGGTGTTGTGGAACTTCTTTGGGATACAATTAGTCAAGACATGTTATATGAAGAGGGATGATTGGGAAGATAATAGTTAGTCTTTACATTATGAAAACTGCTGGTGATTATCAAGTATATTTGGCTTTCATTTTGGTTTTTCACACGGGACATTATTTTGAGTTTATCCAAATTTTTGGTTAAAAATATCAGAATATCAGCCAGCCTTAATTTTTCTGCTTGCCTAAGAGAGTTGTGTATCGGAACTGAAATAATAAAGTAGGAAAAACTCTGCAAGCTCTGGAGATATTCTAGGAATAAAAATCTTGAATGATTTTGATCAGCTGTTGTGTATGCCCTGCACAGCAGTTGGTTCAATCAATTTTATGTTTTGGGATGGTTTTATTAAAACGAGCTGCTGCTTTCAGTAAATCATTGTAAAGATGCTAGCTTTCTATATGCTTTTAGGGGGCCTGCAGCTTACCAAGACAGTCTCTTAATATAAACAGACTTAACTTGGCTCTTCAAGAGGCTGGGCTAAATTAGTAACCCCCTTACCATGTGGAGTATTTATCAAGATGGGACAGAATACAAAAAAAGGAAATACAGTCTCCTAATATGATAGTGGCACAGGAAGAAAAAGGCAAAAGTATTTCTATCGTATTGTGGGGGCCTCTGACAGGCACGTCAGTCAACAAGGCTCTTGACAGTATCTCTTAAAAAAGATGATGATGCATACTACCTGATTGCATGTATTTGTTTCTGTCTTTCCAACTGCTGCTAGTCAGTAACTTGTATGCGTGTATTCTCTCACAGTATGTGATCGTATTTTGATAAATGTTTCAGAGGTTTTGAACAAAACAACAGTGGTATTTTCTTCATGGCATTGTGATCAAGATGGCCACAGTGCTCCATTTTAACTTGACTTTATGGATGAGATGGTCATTTCATCTGTTTTTCCTTAAAAGCTGGCACAGGAACAGACCATTCCCATGTACATTCAAAGGTTTTATTACTTCTTTCTTGATGTGACTCAAAAATACAGCAGGTAGAAAACAAGCCTTTATCAAGTGAGTTACAGCTGAAGATGTTTAGTATATCAGAAGCATTAATTAATAAATGCTTTCAGTTAATTTATTTTGAAAAGGGGAATTTAGGAAAACAGAAAATCTGACAGTGGTAGGTAGTTAATCTATCAGATATCTGACAATAGTGTGCTCAGTGCAGGTCATCCTTCCTGTATGAATATGGCATCACACAGAATCTACGTAACTTCTACCAGCATTGAGTTTATGATCCTTCTCCTGGCCCTCACAAGTAAAAGGGCTGAACATACAAAGCTACAGACCTGTTCCCCATCTTTCTAGATATGGCATGATTGTAATATGTCTCTCTTCTGATTTATTCAAGAAATAGGTTCTCTTACTCTATGTTTTCATCCATTGTTCACATGAGTAGGTGAATTTTACATGTCTTATATTTAGTGGGATTCTGTTTTGCTGATGAAGGCATAAAATGTCCAGTGTGACTTGGCCATAACGAAGGATTTAGAGTCACCAGAAAAATTGTGATGCTTATAGCAATTTTAGTGTCCACAGCAGGAAGAGATGTGATTCTAGGAGAGAATGATGTACAAGGGTGTATAAGCAGTCCGTTAGGTGTGTCTGGGAATCAGAAGGCCAAATATGTTGGCACTTCTTGCAAGTCCAGAAGTTCAGGTGACCATGGAGAGAAGACAGAAAGCAATAAAGACAGTCTTTAAAGAGAGTGATTTTCCTCTACCGATCTTAATACTTTTAGCAGATGTTTTAAACTACTGTAGTTGAAAGGTAAGCGTTTTGTTCAGGGCTCTTTTTTACTTGTACATCTAAGACTGCTTCAAACACCAAGTAAGAAGATGCTAATGCCACTTTAAGAGCTGGAAGCATGCAAACCTTATTCAAGCAGGTTCTCTTATCTTTACACTGGTGAATCTCTTTGATTGCCTGGCCAAGAAGTCATGCATTAAAAGTACAGGTTTCACATACCACTTGCAAACCTAATATACCCCAATTGCAATGACCAAAATTCGAGTCAAGCCTTGTTGAAGCATAATATGTAGTGGTACTTCTTTCTGTAATTGGTGCTTTGTGATCCACAGTTTCATGAAGAAGTAGTAAAAATAGATGGGATGATAGCTCTTTGTTAATATACTGGATATAATCAAGGTAGTTTGGGGCCTTTTAACCTGATATTCTTGAATCTTGATATGCGCTCACACAGCTGATATGCTTTGGAAACTTAATTTCACTTTACAGGTGTTTTGTATGTGTATATGTGCAGAATATTTTGTAGATTAGTCCCATAATTTGTGAGCATATGTGTGAGTTTATTTCCATAGAAAAAACTTTCATGACTGTTTTGATCACCTTTCCCAGCTTGTTCCAAATGCACTCTTCACTAGGTAAATGAATACAGTGGTTTGTTGAGCATTTGTCAGTGCTAATACCAGCAAAACCGAAGGTTCTTCAGCCTTTTTTTAATGCAGTTATCCTCAAATCTCTAATCTGGGGGTTAAAAATGTGACTGACAGAGAAATTGAGCAAAATTGATAGTCAGAAATTTCTTAAAAATATACAAATTGTTGGTTTGGATTTGATTCCCGATCGATAAAAATTGTGGTTTTGAAATGTAGCTCTATTAGTTTATGCAAGGGTAATCACAGTGCTTGTACCTATGGAGTGTAGTAGTCAGATTGCTGTTCTGCATTGCAGAGAGCTCAGTGAGGGTGACAAGTACTTAAAAACAAAGTTACGTACAAGAGGTGCTGCAGCTATATATTTAAGGACTTCATGTTGACCCCATTCTCTCTTATTAGCAATGCATTTTTTGGATGCGTTTTGCATTTCCGTTTTTTTGTGAGCTCGTGTCCCTGGCCTGCCAGAGTTGGCAAAGGGAGATGTCAGCAGGTTTCTAGGAAGCTGTGTTCAGTATACGGTTTTAGTTAATATGCAGATTAATACTAATGATAAGTACGATAGGAACTGTGAGTGTTGCGTCACCTGAAAGAATGAAGATGCATTCGTGGTAACAGTTGAGTAACTCAGATATTTTCAAAGCTAATGAAGTTTTAGTTCAGAATTTACTGTTAAAATCTAAAGTACAAGTCAAGCCTTTCACCAAAGTGAGAGGGCCAGCACTGGAAAGGGAGGACAAGGCCTTTGGCATTGGTGAAGAAGCTATTCACTAAAGAAGCAATCTGATCTGTCAAATGAGGAATTTCCAGCAAGGGGGTGCTTTCTAACTGGGGTGAGATTGTGAGAATTAATGTTGGATTTTGATGCATTAGTTAATCCCAGTTTGCACTTCTTACGAATCTACATTTCTAAGTATTCAAGATGATAAACATTTTTTTGTGTTAAAAATATGCAAAGGTAAAGGAAGATGCTTAGAAAGCTCAAAAGAGCTGAAGAGTGCTTCAGTTTGGACGGTATCAACAGAATGCTGAGGAAATATGAGCATTGCAGAGATTTTGGCTGTATTAAATGTCCTACTTTGCTTGCAGAATGTATGCTGCTAAGCTCTTCCATGTAAATACTGGCAAAGACCCAGGTTTCAGTTTCGCTGAAGTCAACCCCACCTGTAATAACTGTAGTCAAGAGATTGCAGTATTTATATATTCATCAGGTGCACTTTGTTTAGTTGTGATATTAAAATGTGTCAAATTGCTGTTCAGGTATGAATGGAGAGTTCATATTCCTAATTTTTATTGTACTCTGAGAGGATTACAATTTCAGCTAGAGGTTGGTTATTGTGTAAGAGTGTTCAAAAGAAATTTAACATGTCCAACTTCTGATTTGGGAACGTAAAGACTGATTGTTCCCTTTCATAGCAATTGAGAAGGTTACTGTTTTAAAATACATATGTGTCTGAGGTTGCAAAGGGGCTAATGAGAAGAAAGATAAATGCCTCCTGCATTTAACTGCAGTGCCATTCCCATCAGTTAACGAACAAGTTGCTTGAAGGTGGGAGGTGCAGCACTTTTCTGAGCTTCTTCTTGGATCACCTGCCAGACAGTACTGTGGCTGTCTTCCTAACTTTGCATCTCATGAAACCTGAAGAGAGAAGGTGCTGAGATAAGATAGTTAAAGCTAATGGTGATAGGCAATGATCGTGTCTTCTTCTTACTGGTGAGCTGGCAAACAAGGAATATTGTCTCTCACTTCGTAGTGGCTAAAGAAGGATAAGCTCAGGAATGCCTGAAGTTCAGGCATGAGAGACTTTCAGACCCAGGAGGACAAAAATTTAGGCTTGGACAGGATGCCCATGCTGTCTGTAGGGATGAGTAGACTTCTGCCATGAATAGCAAAGCAGCAAAGATCTTCCCTTCCCACCTTTTTTTATGTTTTGAATTGCATTATGGCTTTTAACTTCACACAAATGTAGATGATGTACAGCTAACAGTGTTTATGTAGCATTTATACAGAAAAGATGGTATGTGCTTTTATTGCTCTTCATTTTAAGTTTTTGGCAAGATGGGAGGAGAAAGATGGACATAGTCACAGTTCTAAGGCCTACTAAGGAAGATCTCGACTGTGTTAAACATAAACTTTTTTCTGCTTAGTGCTGTAAATGTAATGGGATAAATTATTTCCACTCCTCTGAATTTATTGTCTTCTCAAGGTTTTAGATTTTGAACTTAACTTTAACAATTTGATATTATGTGAACAGCACAATGTAATAGCAACATTTGCTGTGGTTTTAAATCTGTTTCTGATATAGTTAACTTTCAGTGCTTTGTACCATTTAGTGTCAAGTGAATATTTTAAGTATTGACAATGAGAAATGAAAAAAAAAACCCATAGCTGTGGCATCTTACATCACCAGAATTTGATTTGCATAGGCTTAGTGTTTTACTCCCTGCTTTTTAGTACAAGTTGAAAGTAGAAATGCTGAAAGCTTAGCGGCTAAACTCTTGACATATCTTGGGCAGGGGTGGAGGGGTCTGTGACATTCCGCTTTTGATTCATGAGTAGAAGACTAGATTTTTTTTGAAAGTCCCTTTATTTTTGTATTGTAAGCCATTGTAGCCCATTTTTTTATTATTTTCTTAGCATATTTTCTTCTTTTAGATAGTCTGAAGTATTTTCTTTACTATGCACCCGCTATTCCTCCAAACAAATTTAATGCTTCATCTATACTGAGCACCCCACAGGAACACATGACTTAGGAAAGGGAAAAAATCAGCAGAAAAATAGGTGGTCTGAGCGTTTATGCGTTAAATATGCATCTTAATTAGAAAAAATTAGAAAAAATATGAAAACAGATGTTACATAAATTATTTCAGTCTCAGGATAGTAGTAACTTATACGCTGACAATAACTTTTATCCATGCATGTATATGTGTATTTCTGTATCTGGAACATTTATGCAACTGCTACATGGATAGCACTAGAAAAATAACTTCTTAGATAGGCCTTCTGAGTATCACCTGTCTTTGTGGGTGTTTCTCTCCTCTGTTATACTGTCCACTGAGCTCCTGAAAGAAGGTTCCTCAGAAAGGCACTGCCAACAGAATTGGTCATATTGTAAGACTCATGGAGAGTATTTCAGGTAACTAGCATTACATGTATGGAAAACATTTTTCTCTGCATATTGATATTGTACTAGGCAGCAGAAATTTTAAAATTTAAGTCCTTTATGTTATCACATACCCCATTCTTTACTCTGATCTCTTTGTTTCTCTTGGCTCCTCTGCAGTGGAAAAAAAATTCCTAAGGCTTTCTAGTAGAAGGTACTCCAGCAGAGACAACTAAAATGTTGAGAACATGTTAACAGAAGAGAGAATTTTGTAAGTGGATATTCATGCTGGAATTCATCTGCTCTTAGTGGAGTCATTTTGTCATTTATAAAGAAGACACTTCTGACTGACAACCAATTTTCTGAGTATAAATTCTGATATAATTTGAATAATTACATAATTTCTGTCCACGTTAAAAAAACAGACATATGTGCAGTTCGTTTTCTAATTATCACCACCAGAGACTGAAAAGTTAACTTCTCAGAAAATGAAAGCAATATAACATGAAGTAAGGGGAAATGTTGAAATAAAGACCTGTAGCCTTCTGTACATTTTCATATAATTATTTCAGTATAACATTTTACTTTTCTAGTTTGATAGCTTTCATGTTCTTTGAAACCTTGTATGTTTCTGGTTTGTAAATTTTTTTTTTTTTTTTTGTAAAATCCAGCATATGCTGTAGGAAGGTAAAAGGCTGCAAGATGTAGACAATGAATTGTGGAAGAAGATTCTAGCAGATTGGATTGTTAGTATTGAAGACTTTTTAAAACAGTGTTCAGGGTATGCAATTGCTATTCTAGCAGATGCATTATGCTAGTAAATGTATGAGAATGTGGTACTGTAAGAAAATGAATTACAGAAAACTATTAAGAAATCTTATTTATGTCTTGAAGAGGAAATATATTACCATAAATCCTACTTTATACCAATAAATTGTGTTGCCTACACAGAATTATTTAAACAAGAAAAAAAATCAGTGATGTGTTAATCCTTCACTGCACATGTATTCATTCACATTGGAAGAGTCAGATCTCATGGGGACAAAAGGAAATTGTTTAAAAAGGAATAAAATGGTTCCAGCTGTGTATCTTTTTTTTTTCAGGAAAAAACTACTTTGGAAACTTCAGTATTCAATCTCAAACTAGTGGTAGTGATGGCTTCGAAGTCTGTTTGAGCCACCATTTTCCTCTGAGATATTGTTGCCTTTCTTTGCTAGACTTACGCATTTTCATGAGCAGGCAGCACATACTGATGATTCTTTTCCCTGGAAGATAGTTCCTTTATTGTTACTTTATAATGGAATAAGAGTAACCTTAACCCCTGAGCCCACACCTGTTAGAATATCTCCGTGCCATTTCTGTCCTGGTCATTTTAAGGAAGTAACTCAGTTGTGCACTTGCATGGGTTCTGGCTTTGGTGGAAATGTCCATGTTTTTCTCCACAATCAGCTGAAAGTAAAAACCTGTGGTCATTGTACCCTGATGCTCTCACTGTTGCCAACATTAATAAAATAATAATGGCGAAATTGAAATTGCAGCTCAAAATAGTAACCATCCGTTAGTTTTGTGATGCTGGGAGGCAGCAATACTTCTGCATCAGCCATCCTTGTAGTTGGATGTAGGGTAGATACATGCAATTCAAGTGCATTTCCACAAGTATGAGCTACTGTGATTTTTGCTTCAGTAAAAATATATGGCTACTGAAATTTTATTTGGCCATAGATCATAGTGAAACTCCCTTTCTGGCGGTAAGCAGTGGTTTATTCATGTAGCATTCTCTGTTATTCCTTGGCCTAGTGATCTTTTTTCCAGATTCCGAAAGAAATTAGGAGAAAGCAGCTGCTTTGCTTTTGAAAACCACAACCTAATACAATCAGAACCAGGCTTTCCAAGAATCTGTGCTACTGTTTAGGCATCATTGAATAACAATAAAAAATAATTAGGAAAAGTTTGTGAAAGAAATATTGGCATCACTTTGTTTGTAAGTTAAATGCTGTATATTAACCCTGTGGGCCCTAGAAGTGCCATTTGTTTTGGTCTGCCTTCATTACTGTCCAGATATAGTTAGACTTGGATATTCTTGTTCTGCTGTGGCCAGCTAGTTCTCTGTATCTGTGGTGAAACATGCGGATCATTAATGATGCTAAAGTTTGCATTCAGCCTCCTCTGCATCACTGCTCTTCTGTTTGAATTCTGTAAGATAAAGACAAAGATAAGGATGAAATGTGAGACCTGTAGATGGAAATGATAAAGCCTTCTGAGTCAAAAGATATGAGAAGTAATACTCTTAAGATATTTTGGCTTTCAAATATTTCTGTAATCACTTTTTTATTGTAAGTTGTGGTGTGAACAAAACATGGAAGTTTGCGTTCAGTTAAAACTTGGTTATTCCAATATAACACTCTTTGAATAGCCAAATAGCTAGAAGACATAGCAGGGTTTCCCACTTTTTAATGTACCTTGGTTTTACCCGAGTTGATTTATATTTCAGAGTTTTCTCATTATTATGAGCACTAGCATGTTAAACACTGGAGAAAAAAATAAATGTCTCTGATCTAAATAAAAAGTACATGTGTATACATACACATATATATAAACGTTTCGTTTTCACAAATCCAATTGTAGTAGTAAAGATGATACTGTTTGTATTACAGTAAGCATTTGTATTTCTTGTGGTTCTTTTTGTACAGTTTTTTTCCTACCCTCATTAATAAGTATCAAGGTACTTTCCAACCCAGCAATATTTCTTAGGATGACTGGCTTTAATACTATATCCCTATTTATTCATACTCATTAATATGACTAGAATTTTTATACGGGGAAGTTCTCTCTCATTCACTTTTCTGGGAAGGCTATGATTTTTGTAGGTATGTGCATCCATCTGTCAATGCTAGATGACGCCGAATTGTAGGAATGTTCCTTGTGTTTGAAACAGAAGGTAGTAAGGCTTTTGGCTATAGCTTAGTTTTTGTTGTGAATTTGTTTCATGATTTCTGATTGGCTTTTGAGAGATCTCTGTCTGGTGTACCAAAAAAAAAAAATCTTGTCATAGAAAACTCTGCTTTGGTTGACAAGATGTGTGGGAGAGCAGACGTAGCATTCAGCAGCCTTAGGCTGTAGTACTTATTGTATTCAACAGAGATAAATACTCCCTTTGATTCCTGTTGATAAAGGTGATACTGCAGTCTGTGTGGCTGAAAAGATGCTCTGAAGTATTCAGTACTAGTTGACACTTGCAAAGAGCTAGGGGTGATTCCGAGGGGTGATGTGATGCGACAGTGGTCCCCATGAAAGCTGAGTTTGTGCAACATCACTAAAGAGGTCTTAGTGCAAACCTAAGTCCCGAAGGTGGGGATTGTCAGAGGGACTGCTTAAGGAGCTAATATGTGAGCTTCTGTTTCTGTGTTGTATCTTAAAAGGAGCTTTTTGCCAAACATTCTTCTGTTAAGCATTTTTAATACTTTTGCTTTTTCATCTTTATTCAGGGAAGTAGTAGTATCTGTGCTGCAGTATCTTGGTGTCTCTTTTGTGTGCATATATATCTGTATGCAAGTTATGCGTGGTAGGGAGAGAAAGTGCAAATAAGTGATATGGAAAGCGATAAAACTTGATGTTTGAAATGTTTTCCTATAGAAGCTGGTTCTGTAGTCTGAGATTCATCCAGAAGAGGAATATAGAGGAACATTTTTGTTGCTGGAGAAAGTTGCTTCATGTCCAAAGAAAAGGGTTGTAAGGAATGATTTCATCCTGAAACTTTTAGAGATCTTGAGGATTAGCACCTATATATACAGGGCTGAAAAACAAGAGACTGGGAAATTCATTGAATTATGAGAAATAAATGCAGGAAAGCCCAGGATGGTATTACTGCCTTAACAGTAGTTAGTATTACTGGGGAAACATTGTAGAGGATTTTTTCACCAGGGACATTGTAAGCAGTGAAGGCTTGGGTACAAGACCTTTTGGAAGTCCAGCTGGAGTGAGGAGTAGTGGAAATTGTCTGCATTCATTAGTTGAATGAAAATGAGAGGGAAAAAGGTGTGTTGTTACTGCAATCTGAATGTCTCACAGGAGGAACATTGCCAAGAGTACTCTTAAAATAGGTATTGAAGTGACCTTGTAGTGTTGTAGCAGCTGATGGTGAGTATTATTGAACAGCAGAACATACATTATTTTTCTTGATATGCTACAAAAATATTTGGAGGAATTTTTCAAGCAATACATGTTTCCCAAAACAGTTGTGTAATTTTATATATTCCTGGTTTCTCTGTACCTTTAATATTTTGATGACTAGTCCAACAGAAAGGAAAGTTACTATGGTAGTTGAATAGCAAGAAAAAAATGGTTGAAGGGAGGTAAAAATGTTTCTCTTGCTATGAATAATACAGTAAGAGTTACATAGGCAGATGCATCAGGCACTTTCTTTAATATGTAATCTGATTTTCCATACGAGCTTATAATTGTTCAGTAAGAAATTTGTCAGAAATACACTGTGCCTATAATTAAAAAATAATATACGTGAAATGTAACAGTGGAAGGTCTGCTATTTTATTGCATGTTAGCAATCTGCAAAGTAAAATCTTAATCCATATTTTTAAATTACTCTTCTAGCACCAGGGTCCATAACTCTTAAATATCCTTGTTTTCAGGTATTTTTCCCCCTCACTCACGTTGCATACTTAATATGGAGGATGATATATTCCAGTGCGTTGTGAAACATATTTAAAGCAAACCTAAAACTAATAATGCAGAAATTACAACCATCACAATAATTTTGATGTTCCAGTCCTCCTCATTAGGTACTGGGAGTTGCATATCTGGAGAGAAGGTGAAAGGATAGTTTTCAATACCTCAATTTGGTAAATAAGGTTAAAACCTGTAGGTAAAACTACTTCTGTGAGCAGTTAATCCCAGTATGTATGAGTTTGTAAAGACTTCTGTTTAATGACCAAGTTAGCAGTGAATTATTTTCTTGTAGTAAGCAAGGGATACATTGTGCACTTGATTTTGTCTTTCCACAGTGTGCCTCAACCTCAGAAAGTAGATAATAACAGTAGAATAATATTTGTCAAATGTTTCTTGGAACAGAAAAAAATATAAATTGGGCTACTTAAATGTGGAAATCCTAGTAAACACAAGTAAAAATCCTTGTAGTTGGAAATCTTGAAGTGCTTTACAAACAAGAGTGGGTATTAGTTGTACTGTGGGATTTGATTAAGGATGCTGGTCCTCTTTAGGAACTGATCTGAAGAAGGAGCTGAAATGCCAGTGAATCATTTTCTTTAGTGCCTGAAGTTTCTAGCTAAATTTGATGAGTTTATGAATTTACCTTTCAGTTGTCTCTGAGAAGGATACAAGCTTGTAAACACGTTCACTAACCTGGGACTCAATCAAGGTCTTCCAGTTTGTGAAACTTAGAGAAATGTCAGAAAATCCATACAATACTGCAAGCAAAAGGGTGCTCCAGATGAGTATGTGTTGCTCATGTAGTTAGCCAGCCTCTCAGCCTGTGCAGTGTGCTTACAGTGTTTGCGTCAAACTCAATTTCCTCCTTTGTGTTTATCCTTGCAGTGAAGCCAGTGTCACCCAGAGAAGGTTTGTCCTTTCATGGTAACTTCTGGGTCACCGTCACGTTTATAGAAATAACATTAAGAAAATAATCCCTTACTTACTGTGGATTTTCTGTAGCTAATGGCTCTTACAGTACAATATTAAGATTCCAGCACCCCAGTTTCCATGGTGAAGCTTGCCACATCTGTGAGGTGTGTAACACAGAGTGGTAGCACTGTCCCCGGGGTGGGATTGCGGGGTGTTGCAGGTACCCCTCTCTGCAGCAGAATGCTGCAGGTGGACAGCAGGGTCAAGTTACAGAGGTTTTCGGCATCCACCTAGTCGTTCTTAGAGTTTGCCTACAGCCAAGTAGGAGACCTTATCAGCATTAACTTTTTTTGGGGAAAAAACCCCAGCATGATGGGGGAGTGGGGGAAAGGGAGCAGCTGGGGATGTGGGAGGTCACAGAGCAGCACAGGGATCTGGCCAGTGGGGACAGCTGCAGGCCAGGGCCACTGGTCAGCAACAGGCTTTACCTGCTTACTCTGGCTCCCAGGCACTTGGGAACTCTGACATGGATTCCTCTCTCCCACATCAGCTTCTCTGTTACTGACACAGCATTTTTGAAGGATGAAACATTTGTTTCTGTCCTAATACTACAATCATTTAAATGTGGTGGGGTTTTTCTGGTTTTGTTTTTTTTTTCCTGGGGGAATCTTTAGACAGCGCTTGACATCGGTTATTCTTGTCTCTTTAAAGGCAGAAATAGATATTCAAATTCTTAAACTGGAACTTTTTAGAAAAGGCTGTCAGTCCTCTGAGGCTGTTGTATACAGCCCAAGTCTGTGCAGCACTGTCTGTTATTTCCATGATAAATTTTGCATTTTTATGAATACCTTCTTTAAATGGAGAAAATTTTAAACAGGTAATTTTTGCGTCTCATTTGATCATGTGATCTGTTTGCATGGTGAATTCTGTAGTAAACTCAGTGATTTTCATTAAATGTTGATTATAAAGTGGTTAGACAAATGTTAAGCACTGTTATAAGTACAGTCCTCTATCAAAAAGTTAAGATGTCTAAACGAATTCTCAGACATTTAAACAAACTATTTATATACGTAAGTAGGATTTGTTGCAAACAAATGAAATGGATGTAATTTTAACTGAGTTGTTTGGTTTTTTTTATTTCCTGAGCGTTAATATCAATGGAAACATTCCTGTTTAAAGATGCTGCTTCTCTTATGCTGGATTAATGGAAGTGGCTGTATTATCAGAATGTTATACTTCTGATGATGGGAGATATGTTCATATATACAAATACATATATTTTTCTTAAATCTGGTTTGATACTCGAATTCCCATTGTTAGGTACAAATTAAAAGGAATTTTGCTCTGGTAGGGGGTTCTAAAGCCTTGACATTATTTTAATCTGATAACGAATGGCTCTGAGTTCATGTTCTTTCAGTTGCTGGCAACAAATCTAAACCTGTGTTTTTTGGATTTATGAGGATAAGTCCTGCTTTGGCAATCTTGTAGATCCTCAGGAGAATAGTTAAACAGTGATTAATCATTGTTTCTTCACTGAGTGTGCAGAAAAGAATGGAAAAGCTGCATTTCACACTTCTGAAGCAATTAATCCCCATGATCTTAGCCAGGTTTGTCTTGTAGATAAGTTGGGATACAAAACTGTACCTAATTTATCAATGTATGCATGCCATAAAGTATAAAACACACAATTTATTTCATATCATTTATAGTCAAATGTAAAAAAAGAGTGACTTTGCCATATCCAAGAGTGTTTCTTACATTACCTTCATATAAACTAAGTACCAGAGATTACAATGGGATTCCTGTTTATTGTGCACATCTGGTGCAGTCACTATGCATTTTCTCATTCACTTGCTGGCATTTTTAGTGATTGTGGCATAAATCACCTTGCTAATCAGAAACATAAGTGACGGGAAGTCATCTCCTTTTTTTGAACAATGGGAAAAAACATATGGCTTCTTAGACAGGACTTGGCTGTTATACTATTTATGTGGCATTATATTCTGTATTTAGAATTTCATATTAATTGCTGTGGTTTGATTGAAGGCATAGAATGCCCTGTGGTTTTGGCCAAAGTATTTGTTTTATGATCTACTCATGATGCCTTCCACGCTTAATATCTGTTGTATTTGCACGTATCAAAAAATGGAGCTGAGCATGCAGGCTGTATTTTAAAATGTGATAAAATGTTTTAAAATGCTTTTTAATCAATATGAAAAGGATGTTGTGTGTTCTGAGTGACACCATATAATAGAAGGCTGTTATAAATCGTGTGGCATAGTGAACAAGAGAAATGTTTGCCCTTATAGGAAGCACATATACTCTAAACTTCTCTTCCTGCACAGAAGAGGACTGTAGGAAATCAGACTACGAGGTGAGACTGGTAGTTTTTGTGAGGCAAGTTTATTGATAATTGTGCTTCTGAATTAAAATTCCCTGTGGGATAAAACATATAATAAGATGCCAAAATTATATTAACATGTGAGGAAGATAATTGCACCCAAAAGCAATTCATGTACAATATCATTTTTGTGTATCTAGTTCTTCTTCTTACATGAATATTTTGCATTTCATTTTTTGTCACTTACTTTGTGATTCCTGACAATGTTTACTCCTTTAGCCAAATAAATTATTATTAATAATAATTACTATGAAGAATTTTTAGTAGCCTTTTGAAAGAATATACTTATTTATGGCCAGTGGTTCAGAGTTTTATTTACTATTATATTATTTCTTTTAAATAATTAATTAAACGTGTAACCTAATTCAGTAGTGTTATTGACCAAGTTTCTCTAACCAGTGTGGAACTCGAGGTTATTGCATAGTATTGGAATACACTAATTTCTAAATTGTCAGGAGTCTCTATATCTAAAGAAGATCTTCATTCTCTGTCAGGAAACCCCTAAATAATTACGAAAAATGCTGAATTAAGTGACTTATGATTAAGACTTTCATATCAGCCTCTTGAAATCTAAGGAGGTAAGGAGGAGGTAAAAAGAGCCCATCCCAGGTGAGCAGTTATTACCGGTAACAACTCTCTGGCATTACAAATTCTGCTTCACTGGTAATAAAGAAAAATAGATAATGGAAGAATGCAGAGTAATGCTAAGAAGCACTTGTTAAACCTTACAATGGAGGTCTCCATCTTCTTCGCTCAGGTGTGGGTCTAAATGCACATTGTAGACATGCTGCATTTGAAAGCTTGTCAGAAAGTATGTTTTTGCCCAAGAATTTGGCCTCTTCTGGGAATTGTGAAAAATCCTGAGAAGGATATCTGAAACTAACTGACGTGACATCCTTAAGATTACTTATTCAAAAATAGAGGAACTTCAAAAATAACAGGACAGCACATCACCTTAATTTGTTTAATAGCTTCTCTCTGTGAGTTTTCTGCTGTTTCTTCTGTTACCTTACTAGTGGAACAGTCATTTCACTAAAAATTTTCAAATTTGGTGTATTAGTCTAACAGGACAAATTCTTCAAAATTGTTCTGAAATACACAATTACCCCTAATAAGTGCCTTTAAATGCTAAAAAAAAAGTCTTATCTTTATAAAATGTCTCACTAAGTTTGATTTCAGAAATATTGTGTTTTCAGCATTTCCTTTTTGTAGTTTTTACTCACTAAAAAAAGCAGCTTAAAACACATGCACATAAGCTTCCTGACTCACTCAGTATTACTTTAGCATTTTTACTGGACCTTAATGTGTACTCTTAAGTAAATGATTTAATTGAAAGCATGTTTGATTTTCCTGGTGTGGTCCTAGGTTAGCCTTTTAGTTTGGATCAGGAATGTATCTTTGAAGCAGATTGTCCCCACTGTGCTTGTGTTCATACTGCAGAGTTGTGCCAGCATGGGAAAATTGATTTCTTTTGGATTAAGCTAACTTGGAAGTTGTACACCATCAGTGTGTAAATGGACTTCTTTTGTAATAGCTGCTAGGGGGCTTTTGGTCCTGAATGTGACTAGGTCAAATTAAACCCCCCTAAAAGATGTTTTGCTTGAATGTTGGTCCTCAGGATTAACCATTTCGTTCTACCTGTCAACCCACATTGAGCAGTTGCCCCTTGCTGACATAGATCCACCTGTTGTGAATCTTGTAGAAGTACCCAATGGAACTCTTACTGGTTTGTGCAAAGTTCTGACTGATCATCAGGCTGGCATGGGTCACACATTTATCAATGCATTTTTTTTAAATTATGCAAATGGAGTTACTGTCATGAAGTTTAGTTATCATATTTAAATACTGAGTGAGCGGCAAAATGAGCTCTTCTCCTTTGACACTGTCCAGGAGTGAAACCCAGAAGTCAGCATTAGGTGCAGTGACAGAGGGCTAAAAGGGAAAGGACAAAGGAGATGCTCATAGAATTGGGAGATGGAAAGTAATAAAGCTCTTGTACGATAAATATAATTCAATATTTTTCACAGGCATGAGTCTTGTAGTGCTGTAGTCTTTTAAGGGAAAACTTTTATTTGCTTGTGTGAATTATGGACAGAGGGGTTTTTTTATGCTTTTGTTCTTGGTAATTTAGACAGTTTCTCTTGGAAAGAATTAGATGAAATATAAACTGTAGACTTAAAATTTAAGGCTCTTTTCAAAACAGTTAATGGTAGAGTTCCCCTCTTCACCCTAAACCCAAGGTTGCTTTTGCCCAACACAGTGTAAAAAAATACTGTGGTTATCAGACACATTTTGATGAGACACATTTTAAAACACCAGTCAATGAGCTGCAAAGTTCACTTTCTTTGATAAATAGTCACAAACAATTCAGGAGAGGGTTAAAGACTGTGTTAAGATAAATTCATTCTTCTAATGAGGATGGTGGATAAAATAATTTACTTCATGTTAATACAGTTATTTAAAACTTAAATTTTGAGTTTACAACCATCTGTCTCAAGGGCTAAGCTCACTATAAACTATTATAATCATTTAAATAAATAGAGGAAAAAACAATCCGTTCAATATGTTGAATCAATATGTCATGCTTTGAATATCTATATAATTTTCCTCACATTAGGATCCATGGCACATGTACGGTACAATATGGTCTATAAATAGGCCTGGAAAGAATGTGACTGTATCTTGGACCGCAGAGGGAATGATAGTGCTCCTCAGAACTTGGTGTGTGGTTTTTCCTAGCAGCCGTCTTTCCCTGTAATCGGAGTGTGGTTCAAAACATAACCTAATAGAATTAAAAGAAGGCAGATTTTAATGGCTGGAAGGTAGCAGAGCCTATCATTGTCCTTTCTTGTGTCCAAGCAGAACACAACAGAACACAACACAAGCAGAATCTTCATTTGGTATATGCATTTCATTCCTTGCTTGGGGAGAAAAACTGTCCTTTTCTGCTCCTACCAGGGCTGTTCAGCATTCCCACCTTGAAACGATGGAATCATGCAGTGTTCCCATCCAGTTGGCTTGGCCAAAGGAATTAAGTGCACACGGCTAGAGGAGTCCGTGCTTGCTTTCAGCACCCAGTACAACAGTGAATGTGTGTTGTACAGAATCTTTTATCACTGTGACTCTATAACAATGACTCTACTAACTTGGAAGATATCGATTGGAGCATGAGCCGTAGGCCTGAGTAGCTCAGGAGTACTGATGAGGAGAAAAACAAAGAGGAAGTGATGGATGGTGAGACATGGCTGAAATTCATATAAGTATGGCTCTAAGAGAGATTTATAATACCTACGTTTCAAGTCAGCATTTTAGTCTTTTTTTTCAGCAATTTTTATTCTTTTACTGCTGAGAACTATGTAATCATTTTAAAATAGGTTCTCAGACTGTATTATGAAAATATGGTGAAAACATGGATATTGTTAAAATAATAGGCTTTGCAATATTTAAGATAGTATGTATACAGTCTAAAAACTCTGTAGAAAGAACAGCATCCGAGTTTGTGTAACTGCAAATACAATTATTGTAAACTGCCAGTGTACTTCTATCACGTAGGAAGAATAAAATTATGTCTGTATTGCAGGAATGGGGCAAAGGACAGCAGTGAGGGAGTGGTAGAAGCAGAGTAGGTCCTAAAGCACATTCTGGGTCTCCAGTCCATTAACTACATAAATTGAGAAGCTGCCATGTTGTTCTGAGTTATGGAACAAGAAATCCCTTGAGGCTTCTCAGTGACATCACAAACTATTAGAGGTTTGGTTTTGATGTCACTAGAATGCCTTGATGAAGTCATGGCCCAGTAATTCATTTTTCATCTGTATTTATGCCGAAATTAAAAATTCTCAAGGCTAGATAAATGGATTAAGCTTCTTTATGTTCTGTTCCTCACTGTTGGAAGTAACATACCATCCCAAGGATATTTAAAAAGATAAATGCACTATTTCTCTTAACATCGTGTCCTGCTGCTCTGCAGCTGAATCTAAATTAAAGGAAGTCAAATGTGTATCTGTCGTATGGATGGAGAGTATTAGGATTAGAAGAGAATACTGAAGATAAGAAATCTGGGTTCTTGTTTCTCGTACATCACTGACTCAGGCCATGTGGGTCTGTAAGAGCCAAGTCTTGATTGAAACCATGCTGAAATCTTTGTGTACCTCCCTTAAAAGAGTTCCACGTGAACATAGAAAAGCATAGTGTTCCATATACATGGAGTATTCACACCATTGGAGCCTTGACATATGGTTGTGGGTGTCACCTAGCATCCATGTGCCTCAAACTCTGTATCCATAAGATGAGGGGAATGCTTTGCAAGGTAGTTCAACTCAGCACTATTTGCAAATCATTGTGGTTTACATAAAGAACGAAGGTGTGTTGCGTTTTTTCCAAAAACAGTGAAGTCTGTTGTTGACTGATGGGCACTGTTAAACACCTGGAATCCAATTCCTGGTCAGAATGAAAATACTCAAAATTCCTAGTACAATAATATCTACTGTGCTACAATAATATTAGGTAAATTCTAACCACTTGTATGCTTGGAACCTTTTTAACAATGTTTTGTGTAATTCCGTTCTCACTTTTATTCCTATTTCTCTCCTTTTGATATAGTATTTAAGAAAATCTAGATCATCTTATTAGGTTACATGAAACACCTGGTTTTTTCAGCATTTTGTTTTGCTAGATGGCTCAGGCAAATTGCATGTTTTTACTCTGAAGTTCAAAATTCTGTAAGTAGAATGTAAAAATATCTTAACTTTTCTAGACATTCTTTAGTTTCTTCAGCAGCAAAAATAGATTTGTTTATCTAGATCTGTTCAGACTTATGCATGCTAAGACCCATTTGAAAGCTGAAATCTCTATGTAATTTATTTTCAGTGTGTAGTGTAAACTGTTGTGCTGTATATACATTTTATATTTATGTCAGAAAAGGGTTGCAGAGGGGTACTTTAAAACCACCTTTTCGGCTCTAAATAGCTATTGTGTACATATGGTAAGGTACTGCTGCTTAACAATTAGTAACTGCTTTGATGAAACTAAATTACATGTTTAAGTTCCCATCAGGAAGTCGCTTCACATATCTGTATTAATGTATTCAAGGCTCGAGAAGGAAAGTTAATTTTCCAGCTTAAATATTTAATTCAAGCTTAAAATTTAGTCTGTAATTAGAGCTCCCAAATGGCAGGAACATGGAGTATTTGTCCATTTTAATTAGATTGTTGTTTACCTATTAATTATATATCATATCTTGTCATATAGTTTTGATGGTAACAGATGGTGCTAGGAGTTAGTAAGGGTTTGAACAAAATAAGATTTCACATGATTTATTAAGTTGCACTTTATTAGTGAGTGGTCTGCTTTCGTCAGGTTATTCTGTGGAATAAGAAGTTCGAAACATTTCACCAATTTTAGTGATTGCTCTCTGTGTGGAAATACCGGACTTAAGCAACAATTCCAAAAGGTGCATTATTTTTTTAGAGGAAGTTGTAATAGACCTTGTATTTCTCCAAAGTTATAGCCTCTATACTAGGCACATGACAGTAAGCTTACATCTTTTCTTTTCTTTCTTTTCTAAATGTTGCATGTAGGATTTTTCAGGAGCAATATCTCTTTTATCTGCAAAGAGTACTGCAGTTGTTTCAGAGGTGAAAGACCTGATTCAACTGTAAAAATGTTAGCTTCTGCATAGAATTCATTTTCAAATCTCAGTGGCTGAAAAACCCAGCATATCCGTTTGTTCATTGGTGCTTCCGAAATACAAACCTGTATACATAGACAGGCATCTCTCCAGCAAGCATTTAAATGTAAAAGGAATTGAGA
Organism: Rhagologus leucostigma; assembly: GCA_013397725.1. Lineage (NCBI taxonomy): Eukaryota > Metazoa > Chordata > Aves > Passeriformes > Rhagologus > Rhagologus leucostigma. Next base: position 629,487 of record VZTD01002787.1, on the reverse strand, counting down.
TTTTTCGAAGTTGTGTAGGTATGGTGTCTTGGGGTGACTTCCCCTCCCGTGGGGGGGAAGGGTGGTTGCAACCTGGTTTTCCCTCAGGGGCTATATTACTAGATTTTGGCCAAACCGGTACATATGGACAAGTCATATCATATACCTTCACCCAGTATGTGAACATTTTTCCAATTCTTTGGCATTATCTACTGCTGATGCAGTTTACCTAAATTCTTGAGTACTGTATGAAATGTAAGTATGTCTTCTGTCAAAGGATGTTTGGATGTTTTGATGAAATTAGTGCAGGTTACCCCACACTGGAAGCCATGTGCACACATCCGGAAATCATATGGTACCTTACTTGTGATATTGTGGGGTTCTCATTTAAATAGTCCCTTTTAAGACTGACGACAGAGGAAAAGAAAAAAAAAATTGAAAATAATGGAAATCTCAGAATTCTGTGTTTTGGAACATTAAAATAAGAGAAAAAGATGAAAGAAATTTTAAAGGAGGATCTCAATTGGAATTTTTGGGGTTCCTGAGAGAGGAAATGCAAGTAGATTTATGACACAAGTGAAAAAGGGAGAAAGTCAAAAAGATATATAACTAAACAAAATTGTATAGTGCAGGTTAGAGCAAGAATATGTTAGTTCTTAAGAGAGCCTTAAAATGGGTGAAGATTCTGGAGATGTGTGCGTGAACAGCATTGGTAAATGGACAGTGGCTTTCTCTATGGGGAGTTTGCACAGTGAAACTAATCAGCAATGGAGCTTAGCAGTGTGGTGCTTGTGGGCGGTTTAGTAGTGATTCAGGAGTATTTGAGCTTTTAATTCCACTTTATCATAGATCATTTGATCTATTCTAATTTTGGTCACCAGAGGGAAGAGATCAACGACAGGTTTCTTAAGTCCAGGTCAATTCAACAGCTCTCTGTTACAAAGCTGAGTAAATAAATCATTATTTTGTGACAGACTAGTTTTCCTGTTTTCACTAGCTGCTTTCATGATACCTTGATAGTTTAATCCCTTTGGGGCATAATATTATCTGAGTAAATGAAGATGCTTTTCCTGTAATCCCCCCTTTTTTTAATAAACTAATTACATACTTCTGTTTTCCTTCCTCCTTCCTATTTTCCGCCTGCCAAGTTAAAAAACATGCACGATCATCAGAACTGTACCTGTTTCTTGACATTGACCATGACTTCAAAGAGATGGTAAGAGTCAAGAGTTTTACTAGTGAAAAGTAAACAGATGGCCGCAGTACACACACTGATTTCGAGGCTTGCTTCAGTGGGCGACTTGACAAACAGTAGATCTACAAAACTGCCTCCTTGTTCTGGCACTCGCTTTGTCCTCACACCAGCAGCAACAGATGCTTGATGCTGACACTAGTTTGTTTTTTCCCCGCATAACTTTGGTCACATACTCCGAGTTGGATTTACTGTGACCTCTCTCTTGTTTCATAATTGTCCCCATCAGCATGGTTGCTACCTTAAAAAGTATTGATAAGTATGTCTGTGTTCAAATCAACTGGAGGTGGGGTGAGTAGGGGGAGGTGTTTGGGAGTGTGTATGTATCTTGGATGTGTTCCCAAGCCGAGGATCGTTTTATCACCACCTACATCTAAAAAAGAACCACTATGCTGAAATTGTGCAGTTTGATTAGCTAGGAAGAGCTAAGTGACTTGGCCTATTGCCTCTTGTATGTGTGAAAAGATTACCTTCTAAAAATGCGACCTTTTATCCTCTTTTGCTCAGATCCTGGATTTTTCCCTGTGATTTGTAGAGCTGTGTTAATAACATAGAAAATGGCATTCAGTTGTTAGCGATTGAGATATAAGTGATTACAAAAACATTATCACAAGATAGAAGTAGTAAAAATATTCTACTTGCTGAGCTTGCACCATCAGAATTTATTTATACATTTTATGCAAAAATACAGGGTTAATTTTTTTATTCCTTTGACCCTGCATATCAAATGTGATAAAATATGCTATCCTGCAGCTAAAAGCAGATGGAAAAATAAATTGAAGAACAGCGTTTAACTGCAGTCTTATCCTAGTTCATATAAAAATATTACAAAAATAAAACAGAGACATAACTGGGTCATTGAAATGTTCTTTAAGAAAGCTTGCTTACGCAACAAAATTACCCCATTTTCAAATACTGTGGTTCATAACATTCAAAAAAAAAAAAAACGAAGGATTTTGAAATATAGTAGCATGAATTTTGTTTTTAAATTAGATTATACTCTTTGGAGTCGATCATTCATTGAGAATTTTTTTTTGTTTCTTTTGCAACATAATAGAAGTAGTCTGTTTGCATTAAAGCTTTCTTATGGCCATTTGAGAGTTTTGAGTCATCGCTTCTAATTTATTGCAGTGCCTAGCAGGGCTTCAGTGGTACTCCCTACCTTTCTTTGGAATATCGGTGCCATTTATAGTTTCCAGAATAATTCTCTTTCCATGCTTTTATAAATAGATTTTGAAGAATAAGGTGAAAAATACACAATTCAGTAAATTCTGTTGGTATGGATGCTCTGATAGTGAATGCAGCCAGTAGTGACATTCTGTAATTTCTCAGCTCTTGGCTGGGTCTGCCTCAGGTATCAGACTAAGAAGCACTGAATCTCCTCTACGGAGTCACCCATTTCTCTTCGTCATTGCCTAAGCAACGTCAGCCTCTAGTTTTAGTCTGTAAAGCCTAATTTAACTTAGAAATCTTAAAGAAGCCTAAGTTAGGCAGTTTTAATAACCCCAGGAGTGGAAATATGAACCACTAGATAATCATGTAGTAGCATCAGAGTGAAGCTTATTGTTTATGCATATGGAGATTTCAAATAAGAGAAGTTGGATTCTTACAAAAAGGACTGCAAGAAAGAAAGCAAGTTTCATAGAAGATGAGTAATAAAATGGTGTTCATCAAATAAGCAGCCTTTATCAGTGCCTGTGATACAACAGACCTAGTTGGTTTATAGCACTGTGTGGGAGAAATGGCTCAACCTAAACTGATTGTGTTGGGGATGTAATGCTATTACATTTGATTTCATGAAATGCGCTGCTTTGTTGGTCATTAGTAAAGGTGCTATCCACACCATCCCGTGATAGTGACTGGACAAACCATACAGGCTGGGCAGTAAAATACCAACAGGAAAAAAAAGTATGCTGCCAAAAGATAGTTGTTCTGGTACAGAACAGTCAGGTTACAATTCTTTTGGAAGAAAAACTTGTCTTCACTGAATATAAGAGTGCTTTATCATAGTTCTTTAAAGGAAAATGAAAAGCATATGATAAACCTTTAATACATGCTGTCAAATTGTCTACAAAAATGGCCCATGTGTTGAAAGAATAAGTATCATATAAGGAGACAAGTACTTAACAAAGAGACTTCTTTTCATCTCTAGTCCCCTTTTTCAGATTTAGCTGTTGCTGCTATAGCTAAGGTCAGCATCTATATAAATAAATAGTAGGATTAGTTAAGAGCTGTTCTGAAACTGCCTACACAATTCTTGGATCCATGAAAGTTTTTCCTTGTGTTTTTTTTTTCTCATTGAGTTTAGTTTTGAGTCGGGTTTATGGTGATCCGTTGCTCAGAAAGTAATGAGCATAATTTAGTTTTGAATTCATCAGAGATGCACAGAAAGAGAGGGTAAGTTGCAGGGTATGAGTGTGCATCAGTGATTAACAGTCATTTACGAATAGGGCTCCAGTTTAAAAAGG